>VZQC01010027.1:1811922-1862079 GCA_009823505.1 Rhizomys pruinosus
CCACAATATACACATGCACATCTACTTTTATTGCAGCTCTTTTAATAAATGCATGAAGGGCCGTGAAGACCAACCCAAATGCCCTTCAGCCAATGATGGTATAGAGAGAAAATTTGGTACATCTACACAATGGAGTTCTATGCAGCAGTAAAGAAAGATGATATCATGAACTTTGCAGGAAAATGGATGGAACTAGAAAACATCATGCTAAGTGAAGTAATACAGTCCCAGAAAAACAAAAGATTGCATATATATATATATATATATATATATATATGGATAACTTAATGGATCCAGAATTAACCCACCAGTTGTTTTCAGAATTTTTAATTGTGGTATATGTATGGATACTTTATAGTAATATAAAATTAAAGGGGAAAATGTGAATTCATAAACATGTTTTGGAATACTATACAGTTTAAATTCAGATTTCATAATTTTGGTGTATTTGTGAAGAGCATATATGCATATTTTGGAGCAATATAAATGGGAGGGAACAGCAACGAAGGACTGGGTCAAAAATTTGACTGAAACAGTTAACTTCAGCCCCAAACAATAAGCCTCTGCAGAGAAAAATTTAAAAATATTTTAAAAATGTCTGCAATACATGTATGCCAAGATGCAGGAACTCAGGTGGGTTGGAGGGCATGGAAAGTGGAATGAGTCTAAAGTTTGACTGAGAAATTTTGTATGAATTGCACAAAACTTCAATAAAAACATTAAAAATGCTCAACATTTTAAGCCATCACTGGAACTGTAATCATAATTAGTCAGAACTCTCATCTTATCCCAGTTATAATTGCTCAGAACCAAAAGAAAACATGGTGATAAATGCTGGACATATATGTGGAAATGGAAACATTTATTCACTTCTGGTTGAGGTTCCTCAGAAAGACACTAACAGATATCCCACATTCCACTTTTAGGCATATACCCAAAGCAATCTATAGCCTACTACAGAGATATCTGTTAATCCTGGTTCATCGCTTGTTTATCCACAATAAACAGGAAATTAAAACAGCTCAGATGTATATAAGCTAATGAATGGTTAATGGATGTGTGGTGCATTTACACAACAGAATATTATTCAGCTGTTAAGAAAAATGAACTATAAATTCACTGGCAAATGGATGATACTGGAAACAATTATTCTGTGAAGAAACCCAGACCCAGAAAATGAGTCACATGATCTTTTTCTTATAAATGTATGCTGGCTTAACATTTATAGATATGTCTGTTTCCTTTCTTTTTCAGCTGTTCAGTATAATTTTATTTTTCTTATTTGTCTAATCCTATAAGCGGGCCTTGTGGTTAATTTTTCTGTTTTTAAATAATTTTATTAATTGTGCATTTCATTCATTATCTTTCATTCCAATTTAGACACATTCCATTCTCCCTGCCCCCATCACACTCCTATTTATGTCTTCTGCCATACATGTCTTGCATCTTTTGCTCAGTTTTCCCAAAGTTTTTCCCTTCAGAGGCTTGTTGTTTTGGCCAGAGTTTAACTGTATCATTCAGTTCTTTATCCCAGTCTTTATGTTATTATTGTTCTCTCTCCTTTGTATTGTTCCAACATATGCCTATGTAATTGTCACATACGCATCAAAATTATTACCTCTGAAAATAAACTGTATGTTAATTGAAAAATATGTTTAAGAATTCACATTTTCCCCCATTAATTTTATATTACTCTAAAATATGAATACATACCTTCCACAAATACACAGTAATTACAGAGTCTAAAAATAAGTGGTAGGTCGATTGATTCTAGAGCCTGTTAAGAGATTTGTATTATAACAACACAGTTGCTTTCCTATACAAAGAAATATAATAAAGTTGTTCAGCTTTCCTTTCTATTGGGGATTTGGTGTTAGCATCGACAAGGGAGGGAAACCATTTGCTCTTTGTTTTTCTGGGACTGTGTTACTTCACTTAGCATAATGGCTTCCAGTTCCATCCATTTACCTGCAAAGTCTGTTTCTATTGGACAGTCTATAGAAGTAAGGAATCTAGTGAGAGACTGTTGGAGGATGGCCTCATTGGAGGAAATATAAAATTCAGTGATATAAAGGGTAAAAGGGAATAATGGAATAGACAGGTTAAATGAAGTAGGGAATGTGAGGATAGAGGAAGAAGTAAAGAAAGGGACTGGAGAGATGGCCTAGCGGTTAAGAGCGCCGACCGCTCTTACAGAGGACCCGGGTTCGATCCCCAGCACCCACATGGCGGCTGAGAACCGTCTGAAACTCCAATTCCAGGAGAACTCCAGTTCCAGGGGAATCCGACACCCTCTTCTGACCTCCGCGGCGTTGCACGACATGGGTGCACAAACTTGCATGCAGGCAGTACATTCATACACATACAGAAATAAAAAAAATAAAAAAAAGTTATTAAAAGAAAGGGATAAGTAAAAATAAAAAAAAGAGTTTGAAGGAATCATATTAAAACCTACTATATAAGTACTTAATGTATGTTTATATAATATACATTATAAAATAGTTTAATTAGAGATGCAGTATAACAGGAGTTGAGTGGTCCTATCAGATATCACAGCCTAACAAATAGAAAAAGCCTATTGTTAAAATGGACATCCTCTTTTGGAGTTATTGAAAAAAGGAGTCCCATATATCTCTAAACAGTACTGGGTATTGCTATTTCTCTTGATACTTGGGAGAACTTGACAGTCAGATTCTACTACTATATATATGTGAGTGTGTGTGTGTGTGTGTGTGTGTGTGTGTGTGTTAAAATAAACAAAGAGAAATCAAGCCAGTACTTACCTTGAAGTTTTGTTGCTACTGGCCATGCTTCATAGACCTAAAATGTACTCTGCATGCTACCAGAAGAGAAAAATAATCATCAACCTTAACCAGAAGTGATCCCTGTCCTGTGATATACCATAATGGGAAGCCTGGCAAGAAATGGTCCCCTGTGCAATAGTGGTACAGAAGTAACCACACAACATCTGATTGGAATTAGGCTTATGTACTAGGAGGCAGCCCATATCTAGCACACTCATCAGGGCAAAGACCCTGTGTCTACATAGGTCTCAAATTGTAAGGGAAAACCCAATATTATTGTTCTAGTAAATAGTATTAATAAACAGTGCTGAACTGATTCCAAATGAATGTTACAGTAAGTGTATAACTCTCTTTAGAGTAGCTTCTTCTTGAAGCATGTAGTGATCCAGTCAGAGACACCTCCCCTATACACACACAACTGGCAAGCCATTAAGAGAATAATAAATTATAAAGTGTACAACAACATCACATCATTTCCTCCCAAGGGTCAGAGATCTTTATGGAAACGGTGGTAGAAAGGTTGTAACAACCAGTTGTGCTAGAAGAATATAGGAAAACTGACTGTGTGTCCTGACACCACAGTGTAGTTCCACACATGAAGCCACAGCTCTTGTCACAGCATCCACAAGAACCTGGTAATACATGTCAAAGATAATTCCATCACAGAGGGAGAACTGAGCAAGTATGCTCAGTTTTGAGGAACTACTGGCTACTAATCTTTGCTGGGCTAAAGAGAGTCAGTTTTCTTCAAGATTGTGAAGCATGGTAAGTTGATCTGATTCCCAGAGATGGACCCATACCAAGGAGCAATTTCAGGAATGTCATTTTGATTCAGTAAGCTTCTGGGGGGGGTGTTATAGAGGATATGGTGGCAGAGATTATTAAGGCAAGGATGGAGATTGAGGGAAGAGGATGGTTATGATCAATGCACTGGTTATAATTCTCAAATAATTAATAAAGTATTAAAAAATGTTATCTAAACAAGAATTGGGTATGACAATAAGAAAAATATTCAGAGAATGAGGGAATGTATATATTTTTTTCATTTTAACACAACCCAGTTCAAAGAAAAGGCGATATTCTGATTTTGAACCTAGTATTCTACCCTTGAATATTAATTATTTTCATCACTGGAATATTAGCACTTGTTCACTATTTCAGCACAATGATTGTGATGGAAGTAACATTTCTTATGATTGATTAACTGTGGATCCCACCTCTGAGTACAGGGATTCAAATTTTTATATTTTTATTATTGTATTTAAACTACCAATGTTGGTATAATGTTGGCAATCCCAGCTTAGGAAATACCCAAATTCTAAAATGAGAATGTGCAGTTATTTTTGAGGCAATGCATCATATGTGGGTAAAAATGGATGCTACTCCCCATCTAATAGTCTGCTAGGTATTAGGTAAACTTGACTGAAGACAATATTTTATAACTAGAAAAATAATATTTATTTAATGTGAACTGAAATACAATTACATATTATACCCAGGTAGAAAGAAGTTCCACAAAAGAACACTCTTAGAAATGTGGAGATCAGTACCTAAAGTAAATGATCCTATTATTTTATACTGAATTTCAATATTTTGTAAGATGATTTCTTCAAAATATCTGCCACAGAAGTCACCAGTGTGAATGTTTCTTGAGACTTGGTCCAAAGTATGAATTTAAATGATTACCTCTAACCTGTGTGCAGAAACAGGTGGGTTATTGGCTCTTCAGAATCATTAGAGCAAGGAATTGAATGAAGTGTGAAATGAAAGCTTCAACTCAGAGCTCAGAGGGATCTGGACAGGACTGTGCCAAAGGCCTGCTGGGGTTTGTGAGTACAGTGAGAGTCACAAATGTGTATAATAAACACTCCTTGGGTCCCGGGGTCCAGAGGGAGCAGGCTAGTGTGCGTTAATGAGCTGTTTTATACCTGTGCTTGTGTCAGTTCATCTTTCTTACCTCTCTTACTATCCAGAGTTTTAACAATTAATGATCTCTAACTCAAAGTAAAGTGCTAGATGAGAAAATTACATGAAAGACTTAAGCTGAAAAATTAAACTTTACTTCCATTTCCAAGGTATCAAGATCAGGTAAAAATAGTGTCAATTAGGTGAAATATTAATCTTTAAAACATTAACTTTAGTTCTTAACTTACAATAGAGACCAAAATCTTAGACTTACCCAAGCTCATCCTGATCTCCATTAGCCTGTGAAAATAAAATACAGTAAAGCATATAAAACATACGTGCACAATCTGCATAAACAATAATATGAACAAAACATAATAAACGAGATACTACATAAAATGTATTGAGCCTCATCTGTCCTTGTCAAATGTACTTGTTATATGTTATAAATATTATAACAAATATATAATATTATAAATGTATGCAAAATTTGTATATGTATAAATAAGTGTGTATAAATATACTCGTTATAAAGTGAACTTGTTATAATATTAGATTGAAATTTTTCCATGATTAGCTAGCTGAATATAGTGGAGACAGGGCTTGAGAAAAATAAACAAGGGTCATTCCATGCAAGCTTAATACAACAAGTGAATTCAGTGTGGCTTGGGTCTCTATCTTCTGATCTTACTGTGTTAAACGTGATTTCAAATGGTGATAATAGTAACTAATGTATGTGTGTCAGTCTGTCCCGAGTGGGGCAGGATATTTCTTAGAACTCAGGTAGCATAATATTCTGAGTTTTGAGACGCCATAATGCGCCAGGCCAGTAGGATCGAAAGGTTATTCCTGGACAAACTGTCAGCCCATGAAAGGAAACAGCCAGAATTGACCAGAGTCCAAGTCAACAGCTCCAGAGAGAGTGGACTGTTTTACCTCTGATCCACCTGTGCCCCTTTTCTAAGCCTAGGGAATAACCTGCGGAAGAGGGGGCGTGGTAGAATGTAAGGGCTGCGATTGGGGTGAATGGTGAAACTACAACAATGTAGTCTGGACACTCATTTGATCAACTTGATTGAACAAACAACCTGTCACCCCCCACTGGATGGTGGGGCTGTAGGTGTTTGGGCACAACAGCCTGCAGATAGGTTTTGCATGAAGGATGCTTGTACTCATGGATTATCACTTATAGCTAAAAATGAAAAAAAAAACTGAGAGAAAGATGCAGGGCAGTTATGGCAGAATGCATGATCTGGGATGGGGTGGGGGTGGGGGGGAGGGAAAGGGAAATAAGCCTGAACTGAATTGGAAAAAATGTATGAAATGCACAAAGCATCAATAAAAATTAATTTAAAAAAAATATTCTGAGTTTTATAATTACAAACTTATTTTTTTTACATATCTAGAAAAATTTATAAAAGTGACATTCATGAATACTACTGCATAGGATTTAAGAGGCTCTGAGATAGGGCTATGAAAGAGCCATGGGAGTTTAACCAGTGAGCAAGACAATTTCATTGATCTGTCTGTCTAATCTAGGCCATCCTTTCAGGTGCTGCCCTTCTCTCTAATCTCGCTATTATAACCCGATCACTCCATCATTATTCCTAATTTCATATCATGGTATTTACCACCTCCATAATCATATTCATCATTGTCAAAGGTTGTTGTGTGTTTTAAATGGTTGCAATAATTAATTGATTTAATACTCACCAGATCTTTTAATGTAATACTCATTCATAGATAAGCAGAATAGAATAATTTCTCCAATATCACGTAGATGTAGAAGAACTGGAGTTTGGCAGGCTCTGGACATTTTCAGATGAAGGAGTTTTATGGTTATAAGGCAAGACATAGAAACATAGAGTTGACCCAAGTTGATCAACTATAAATAGCCTCCAGCTTCCAGCCTGTCAGAGGTTAAGCAATATCTATGAACAATCATTAATTCTGTTTTACATTTCTATTATGCATGATAGATTTTATTCTGTGAGGAAACAGGAGAGGGAAGAAAGAAAAGAAAGGACAAAAAAGAGTTCAAGCACAGAGAGCAAAATTGATCTCTCCTATGCCTCAAGTATTGAATAAATTCAGAGTTAAAATTTTAAGATTTCAAAGAGTTCCTCGACCTCCTTGTTCTGAGAAACGTTACAAGTCCGTTTACGGCAAACTTGCTTATTGAATGACTCTTCATTTATGAAATAGCTAGAAGCCAAAAATGTTGGCAATGCCCTGAAAAACAGTTCCCATCCTCAAACCCCACCTTTGAATTAATCTTATGTATATAAATAAGAAGTGACATGATGAAACTCTCTTGAATCAAATTTGTGCCAAAGGAATTCAGCAAGCTTTCTGTAACATGTTTTCCAAATTCTTCTTTAAATAAGTTATTTAATATCTGGTCCCTAGCAAGTTGTACTTTAATTATTTATGAGAAGATATTTCAAATTATTTATTATGTAAAGCTTGTTATGAATTTAGTGACACTGAAAAATCCTTAATACCTAGTTTATAAGGTAATCATAGGAAGGATGGCTAAATCATAAATGTATTTCTACATAGTTACATGGGATAATTGGACACATCACTTTCACATTTCAAGAAAAAAGAAAAACCATAAAATTAACAAAAATGAGAGATATGCATTTGCATTCAACCAGTGTACTTTCATCTTTTACACATAAACCAGGGATGGTTAATTGAGCCCCATTTCTTCAAGTAATCTGTATCAACCTTCATGACAAGCAGAAGTTTATATAAACAATGTTTTAGTTGACAGTTAACTTTCTAGTGTATCATCCAAGGTGTTTAAACAGGTGTCTCATAAAAGAAACAGGATAACCATGTGTGGTGGCATACGCCTTTAATCCCAGCACTCAGGTGGCAGAGGCAGGTGGATCTCTGTGAGACAAGGACAGCCTGGTCTACATAGTGAGTTCCAGGACAGCTAGGACTACAGGGAGACCCTGTCTCAAACAAGACCAAAAAAAAAAAAAAGAAAGAAGGAAGGAAACAGAGGATGATAGACTGCTATGCATGAAGAACAATGACAAATTTATTTTCTTTAAATAATAAAGAGAAATAAATTTGGATGTACAAACTCAACCAGATAATTAAAGGGTCTAAAGAAAACATATAAACACTCAAATCAGTTGAATGGTAAGACATACAGTGGGCTTTGTAGAGCACAGTAGAAATTATCTCATAATGTGAGACAATTCTTGGTGGAAACTAGTGTTAGGTTTCCCTTTGAAATCACTTTATGATATCTTACACTCGGATTTGGAAGAGTAAGATAATAAGACGATTCATGGCAATAAGATATTTTTTATTTGTGCGCATATTTGTATGTATGGAGATATCCATACTCTTGTGTTTGAGGGTGTATATGAATGTGTGTGTGTATGTGTGTGTGTGTGTGTGTGTGTGTGTGTGTGTGTGCATATGGAGGCCAGAACTAACTACCTTATGTCATTCATCAAGAGATTTTTGTCTTGTTTTATAAGAAAAGATTTCTTGCTGGCACCTGAGAATTACAGATGAGGTTAGGGTGCCAAACCATCCAGCCTCTCCTATACATCTCTTCCCCATCTCTGAGACTGCAGTTATGTGTCACCAAGCCTGACATTCTTTGTGAGTACTGGACATTTAACTCAGATCCTAATGCAATGATTAAATGACAATCACTTTATTAACTGAACCGTGTCCTTAGCTAAGACTTCAAAAGTCCATTTTATCTAAATGAATATTTTGCCTTTATATATTTAAATGCACTATGTGAATACAGTGATTCTAGTGGCCATAAGAGGGTGTCGAGTGCCCTGGGACTGGAGTTACAGAGGCTTGTTAGTTTTAGTTGTCATGCAAATTCTGGAAATTCTCCCTAGTCTTCTAGAACAGCAAGTGCCATTAAACTTGGGTCCATATCTCCAGTCCCCAAAACTGGGGCTAAGGGAGACCCTGTCTTGAAAAAAAAAAAAAAAAAAAAAAAAAAAAAAAAGAAAACTAGGTTGGCATAAGTTTCTGGGGGATCCACCTACCTACCTCTGTCCAGACTGCTGGTATTAAAGTGGAAAAATGTATTTTATTTAAAGCAAGATAACCTTGGTTTTCTCTCCATAGAATCCAAGTAAAGTAATAAGTCCTTTGTTTTTCAATCTAATCTATTATTATCTAATAGTATCTAATCTACTATTATTATCTAATAGTATCAAATCTAATCTATTCAATCTAATTTATTGCTTATTATAATCAAAATGCTTAACTTAATTTCAGGTTTCCAATAAAGTACTTGGTTTAGTGTGTAGTTGTTTTGTCATAGCTGTTGTTGTTGCTATTTTTTAAATACTTTTATTGATTATTTGTGTATTTCACAAATATATATATTTGTGAAATACATATATATATGTATTTATATATTTACATATATATATATATACATATATATACATATATATGTATTTCACTATATATATATTGCTCAGTTTGCCTTACTACTAGGTATTTGGTGCTAGCATCAACAGATGAGGGATAGCCATTTGTCTTTTGTTTTTCTGGGACTCTGTTATTTCACTTAACATAATGTCTTCTAGTTCCATCCATTTACCTGAAAAGTTCACAACGTCATCTTTCTTTACTGCTGCGTAGAACTCTATTGTGTAGATGGAACACATTTTCTCTATGCACTTATTGGTTGAGGGGCATTTGGGTTGGTTCTAGCTCTCCAATTTTGTGAAGAGAGCTGCAGTAAACATAGATGTGCATGTATCTTTGCCTTAGGATGAGTCCTGTGGGTATATACCCAGGGGTGGTACGAATAGGTCATGTGGTAGACTAATTTTGAGTCTTTTGAGGGTTTTACACATTGTTTTCCATAGTGGTTTTATGGGTTTACATTCCCACCAGGAGTGGATGAGTGTTCCCCTTTCCCTACATTGTCTCCAGCAATTGGTGTCTGTCTTTTGTTTTCATGATCTTAGCTAGTTTTATTGGAGTAAGATAATATCTTAAAGTGGTTTTAATTTGCATTTCCTTAATTATTAATGATGTGGAACTCTTTTTAAGATGTTTCTCAGCCATCATTATTTCCTCAGTTGTGAAGTCTCTGTTCAGTTCTTTACTCCATCTCTTGAGTAGGTGATTTATTTTCTGTCTTTGTTTTTTAAGTACTTTATATATTCTGGATATTAATGCTCTGTCAGATGTGTCACCTCCCACTCTATAGATTCTCTCTTCACTTCATTGATTGTTTCTTTCATTGTACAGAAGCTTTTGAGATTAATGAGATCCCACTTGTCAATTGTTGACCTTATTTCCTGTGCAGCTGCTGTTTGGCTTAGAAAGTCTTTTCCTACACCTATGTCTTGTAGGTTGCTACCAATTTTTTTTTTTTTTTGTATCAACTTCAGGGTTCTGGGTTTCATGTTGATATCTTTGATCCATTGATCCATTTGGAGTTGATTTTTGTACAGGGTGAGAGGTAAGGGTTTAATTTTATTCTTCTACTAATGGTGATCCAGTTTTACCAGCACCATTTGCTGAAGAAGCTGTCTTTCCTCTTTTTGGAGTCTTTTTGGCAACTTTGTCAAATATGAGGTGGCTGAAATTTTATGTGCTCAAGATTGGATCTTCAGTATCATTCCATTTGTCTACACACCCGTTTTTTTTTTTTTTTTTTTTTTTTTTTGTGTGTGTGTGTGTGTTGTATGAATGTATGTTTGCATGCAGGTCTGTGCACCCGTCAGATTCCCCTGGAACTGGAGTTCTCCTGGAATTGGAGTTACAGACGGTTCTTAGCCGCCATGTGGGTGCTGGGGATCGAACCCGGGTCCTCTGCAAGAGCGTCGGTGCTCTTAACCGCTAGGCTATCTCTCTAACCCGTTTTTGTGCCAGTACCAGGCTGCTTTTATGACTGTATAGCCCTGTAATATAGTTTGAACTCTGGTACAGTGTTTCCCCCTGTATAGCACTTTTCTCTCTGGGTTGTTTGGTTATTCGGGGTCTTTTGCTTTTCCATATGAATTTAAGGATTTTTTTTCCAAGTCTGCGAAGAAACTCTTGGGGATTTTAATTGGGATTATATTGAATCTGTATATCAATTTGGGTAGAATGGACATTTTTACTATATTAATTTTTCCAATCCAGGAGCATGGGAAGTCTTTGCAACTTCTGATGCCTTCCTCAATCTCCTTCCTCAGGGGTTTAAAATTTTTGTTGTAGAGATCTTTGGTGTCTTTGGTTAAGTTTGTTCCAAGGTATCTTATTGTTTTGTTTTGTTGGCTATTGTGAGTGGAAAGGTCTTCTTGTATTCCTTCTCCAGTTGCTTACTGTTAGTGTAAAGAAAGCCTACTGATTTTTCTAGGCTAATTTTCTATCCTGCCACTTTACTGAAACTCTTAATCGTTTCTAGGAGTTTGCTTGTAGAAGTTGTAGCAACCCTTATGTAAACTATCATATCATCTGCAAAAAGGTATAGTTTGAGTTCCTCTTTTCCTATTAGTACTCCTTTAATTTCCCTTTCTTGCCTTATTGCCTTAACAAGTGTTTCAAGCACTATATTCAAGAGGAGTGGTGATAGGGGACAGCCTTGTCTTGTTCCTGCATTTAGGGGAATGTTTCCAAATTTTCTCCATTTAGGATGATAGTGGTTGTGGTTTTGATATATATGGCTTTGATTATATTGTAAACTGTTCCCTGCAGTCCAATTCTCTCTAGGACTTTAAGTATGAAGGCATGCTGAATTTGTTGAAGGCATTTTCCACATCAATTGAGATGATCATGTGGTTTTTGTCTTTCAGTCCATTTATGTGTTTTATGATATTTGTTGATTTATGTATGTGGAACCATCCCTGAATCTCTGGTATGAATCCAACTAGGTCATGATGGATGATCATTTTGATGTGGTCTGTATGCAGTTTGCAAGTATTTTATTGACATTTTTTCAATTTATTATTACTATTAAACTATTTCCTTACATCATACATCATTACACAATTGAATTTACAGTCACTTCCCTTTCCATGCCCCAACCACACCTGAGTTCCTGCACTCTGCCTTACATGTCTTGCATATTTTTTCTAAGTTTTTTCAGAGTTATTTTTCTTCAAGCACAGGCTTATTGTTTTGGGGAGAACTTCACAGTTTCAGTCTTTTTTTTTTTGCATCTATATTCATTAATGAGATAGGTCTATAGTTTTCTTTTTAGGTTGCATCTTTGCCTGGTTTTGGTATTAAAGTGATGCTGGCTTTGTAGATAGTAATAATGGTTGTAATTCCTCATTAAATGATTTATAGAATTCTGCAGTGAAACCATCTGAGACTGGGCTTTTTTTAGTTGGGTGGTTTACTATTACATTTTCAACTTCCTCATATATTATTGGTCTGTTTAAGCTGTCAGTCTCCTCTTGGTTAAGCTTTGGTGAGTTCCAGAATTTCAAATATTCATCCATTTCTCTTAGGTTTTCAAATTTAGTAGAGTATGTGTGGATGTTTGTTTGTGTTTGTTTGTTTGTTTGTTTTTGAAACAGGGTGTCCCTATAGCCCCAGCTGTCCTGGAACTCACTCTGTTGATGAGGCTTGCCTTGAACTCAGAGATTTGCCTGGCTCTGCCTCCCAAGTGTTAGGATTAAAGGTGTGCACCACCACTCACAGCTTAAAGATGGTTCTTAGCCACCATGTGTGTGCTGGGAGTAGAACCCGGTTCCTCTGCAAGAGCAGTCAGTGCTCTTAACTGCTGAGCCATCGCTCTAGCCCTGAATATAGGTTTTTGAAATATTCTTGTATGATTGTCTGAATCATTTCTCTGTCTGTTATGATGTTTCCCTTTTCAACACAAATACTATTGATTTTTTGTTGCTCTTTCATTTTTTGGGTTAACTGGGCTAGGGGGTCTATCTATCTTGTTTATCCTTTCAAAGAAACAGCTTATGGATTCATTGATTCTTTGTTTCTATTTCATTGATTTCTGCTCTGCTTTTTGTGTTTCCTTCCTCTCTGTTGGGTTTAAGGTTCATTTATTGGTGTCTCTCAGGTGTTTTTAGCTGCAGTGTTAATTTTATTCCTTTTTCCTCTTTCTGCTTTTATAATGTTAGGACTGAGGGCTATAAAATTCCCTCTTAGGACTGCTTTTAAAGTATCCCATAGGTTTTGCTGTGTTGTATTTTATTTTTAATTTAGTTCCAGGAATGTTATTTCTTTCCTTATTTCTTCCTTGGCCCATTCATTATTCAGGAGTGTGCTCTTTAGTCTCCATGTGTTCTTGTAAATATTTGGGTTTATTCTGGTATTGATATTGAGCTTTATTGCACTGTGGTCTGATAGAATGCATGAAATTATTTCAATGATTTTGTATTTGTAGAAGGTTTTATTTTTGTTTGTTTTGTTTTGTTTTCTGTGTGCCAGTATGTGGTCAATCTTGGAGAATGTTCTATGGGGTGCTGAGTAGAAAGCATATGGAATATTTTGCATGTATCTGTTACATTTGTTGTATTGTATTGTTCAATTGAGATGTCTCTCTGTTTATTCTTTGTCCAGTTGACCTATCTAATGGGCTCAGTGGGTATTGAAATCCCCCACTATTAGTGTCTTTGGGTCAATTTGTGCCTTGAGGTCCTGTAGAATTGTGCTCATAAAGTTCAGTGCACAGGTGTTTGGCACATATGTATTCATGATTGTGAAATCTTCATGGTTAATTGATCATTTGATAACGATGCAGTGACCCTCTCTGTCTCTTTTGATTAGTTTTACTCTGGAGTTGATGTTGTCTGATATTTGAATAGCAACTCCTGCTTGCCTTTTGCTACTATTTACTTGAAATATTCTTTCCATCCTCTCACTTTAAGTAGGTGCCTCTCCTTAATGGTAAGATGGGTTTCTTGTAGACAGCATATAGATGGGTTCTGTTTCCTAATCCACTCTCCCAGTCTATTTCTTTTGATTGGGTAGTTCAGCCCATTAATAATGAGAGATTTGTGCTTCTTCCTTTTTTCCTTATTTTCTGTTTACATTCTTGGTCTATGTTTGTATTTGTCATTATTCTTTCTAGGTGCTTGGGAATAGTTGCTTCTTTCCTCTGAACTCTGAATTGATTCGAGTATTTTCTGAAGGTTTGGTTTCCTAGAAATGAATTTGTTCATCTTGTTTATTTATTTCATGAAAGATTTTTCTTTATCCTTCAACTATAATTGACATTTTTGCTGGGTATAGTAACTGGGTTGGCATCTATAGCCATTTAGTACTGGGAATACTTTGGTCCAAGTTTTTCTGGCTTTAATTGCTTGCACTGAAAAGTCAGCTGTATTTCTGATGGTATTTCTTTTACATGTAACTTGTTTTTCTCTTGCAGCCTTTGGTGATTTGTTTTTCTTTTGGGTGTCTAGTTCTTTTTAACTATGATATGCCATGTGGTATTCTTTTTCTGATTTTGTCTATTTCGTGTTCTATGTGCTTCTTGTATTTGTATGGGTTTTTCATATGTCGGATTGGGGGAATTTTCTTCTGTTGAAGATCTGATCAATACCTTTGTCATGGGATTCTTCTCCTTCCTCTATCCCTATGATGTGGAGGTTGGATCTTTTCATTGTGTCCCATATTTCTTGATTGTTCCACACTTGTGATTTTTAAAAAATTTTTTCATATTCTTTGAGCATTGCAGTTTTTCCACCTTGTGTTCTAGTGTTGATATTCTACTTTCTGCTTCATCTAATCTGTTATTGAGGCTTTCTTCCATTTTTTTCCTACTGATTGCATGAGTGTGCAATTTCCTTTTTTCACTTCATCCTGTTATTTCTTTAGTATTTCCAGTTCCCTTTGGAGTTTGTGTTTCTCTCCTTCCAGATCCTTGTTTCACTGGTTGGTTTCCTGTTTCATTTCAGTGTGGGATCTTTTAAGTGGTTCCATTTCATTCCTGAGTTTGTTATTCTTTCCCCTTGTTTCTTCGAGTATGTCTATTATTGTTCTTTTGATATCTGTGTCCTGGGTTATCTCCAGGGAGAACTTGTTGGTGGTGACTTCTATGGGGCTACTAGATTTTTCTGGGAATTTATTTGCTTTTCCCATGTTTTGGATTTTCCTTTGTGCTCTTGGCACGTGGATATGATTTGTTGTTTATAGTCTGATGTGAAATTCAAGTACTTCTTTGTTTGGTTGAAAGCCTGTATCTCTAGGTTGGAAGGTTTGCTGTCTCTTCTGTGAATTTGTGCTCCGAGTCACCCTCTCTGTTCCTACCATAATGGCTGCAAGGGGGGTGGTTACCACTGGCTTTTGCCTACCCAATTCTGTCAAGGCCAAGGTGACCATAGGGCCTTACCTAATCTTGTCTGGAAGTTTGAAGTTCGATGGGGATCAGATGGTCTTGGCACCCTGCACCAGACGTGACTGGGCTTGGATGGTCCTGGAAACCTGGGCTGGAAGGAACAGGGAAGAAATGGTCCTAGAATCCTATGCTGGATGCATCAGGGCCAGGGAGGTCCTGGAAACCACCTGCTAAGAAGTCTGTCCTGTCACTTCTTGTAAAAGTAATGTTTTTAAATATGAAATACAGAATATGTATTCATTTAAGTCCTTCTCAAATGCGTGTAATCATAGATAGAAGAAAAGAGGAAGGGAGGAAGGAAGAAGAAAGAAAACATCTATTATCTTGAGTCTCAGAATGCAAAATGAGAAAGTTACCAAATGCAACATAGCAATATGGCTGTGCACAACACGCTTTGTGATCAAAGAAAAGCAGAAGTTATCATGCAGGAGGTGGGGCATTAAAAACCTTTTAGCAAAGAACAGCAGAAGTGGGAATTTATGTTATTCAAAGAACACATTATTCAGCAAACAGCAAAACAACTGCAATAATCATAACCTTATCTGCATTTTTGCTTTATCTACCTTCACTTACATAGGATTAAGTGCTGTCTGAAAGCATAAAATATAAAATTCTGGAAATAATTCATTAACAATTTGTAAATTAACTTTAGTAGCATGATGAAATTTCCTGCCTTTGCACCTTGTCTATCAGGAATGTGAACCACTACCTTCTCCACTTTAATCACACACACCGCATATGCTGGCCACATGTTAATACTTAGCAGCCATCTCCGATATTAGATCAATTGTCATGGTATCAGTATGTTCTGTTTCAAGTGACCCTTGTTTTATATTACAATGACTCCAGAAAACTATTCAGTGATGACAGAAATCTCTATATAAAACTAAATATGTAAAGAGGTTCCTTTAAAGTGTCATTGATGGGTATCATGAAGTCCAAGACCAGCTGAAGGGATATTGGAAACCGATGGACTCTGGAGGAGGAACAGCCTGTTTTTCACATGAATACAGCTACTGTGAGACCACAGGAGACTGTTCTATGCCCATAACCACACTGACAGCAGTAACTGACTAAGCTGATTTTTAAAAATCACATGCATTTGGGAGAGAAGGTGTTGGGGAATAGGGGAAAGATTTCACAGGAGGAAATGAGAATGGTTTTAATCACAACACATTATATGCTTGTATAAAATTCTCAAATAATTTTAAAAACTCCCTAAATGATAAAAAAATAAAGGCTTCAGTACATAGCCAGTACATAAATAACATGGCAGACATGAAATGAGTGTAGGTTCTTTGACAGAGAGAATTTAGTAATATGAATATTTCCAAGAAACACAGGTATTGGTGAAGTAGAAACCTTAAATTTCTGTAATCCATCCTCCAAGGGTAAGTGCTGTAGGTATTGCTAGGACAGACTTATTGAGAAGGAAAACCATAGCAACACCCCCCCAACCCAATAATCTTATGACTTGCACCATTTACCTCCAGAGCACAGGGTTGACATGCCTCAGGAGGGATAAGTTTAGGAATGATAAACTTCAAGCTGCATTACACTGGGGTTTGGACTACAGATCCTGATGTCCAGTAATGCAAGTGGGAGCAGCTCCCATCTCCTGCTGGCCTTCTAGATTTTCCTGGTGAAATCAATCTTCTGGGTACATTGGGGAAAGAAGCCAGCTCTCTTATACTTAGCCTTAATTTATCTGGCCCCACAGTATATATATGCTTTGTATGTAAAATCTATTTTAGTGAGCTTGAATGATCTTTAGAATATTTTGCTTTTCATTGATAATGGTATCATATTGTTATTTTTCCATAATTATAATTATATATGAGACTTTATTTTTTTCACATAAATTTATTTTTATTTTTTTAACAAATCTAGATCCGTGTTCCCGCCCATTCCCCCACCCTGCCAGAGCTCATGCATTCTGCCAAACATGCTTTTCATCTCTTTCTCAGTCTTTCTCAATATTCTCCATGAGGAAGTTGACTGTTTTGAGCAGAAGTTCACTGTTTCAGTCAGTTCTTCGATGCAGTCCTTTCTTTCTTTGTTGTTGTTGTTCCAAATATGCAATCACTCACCAACTGCTTTGGCACAAAGCTCAGGGGGCCCTACACAAAAAATATTTACAGCTAGGTAATTGGCACTAGCACACAGATGAGGGATAGCTTCGTGCGGTTTTTTTTTTCTAGGATAGGTTTCCTTCACTCAGCATGATGTCTTCTAGCTCCAAGCCATTTTGTCCTGCAAAGCGCGTGAATGTCCGTCTTTCTTACTGCTGCATAAAACTACATGTGTAGATGTACCACATTCTTCATCCAGCCTCTCAGTTTGAGGGCATTGTGGTTGGTTCCAGCTCCGTGCATTGTGAGGAGACGTGAAATAAACATGGCCGTGCATGTATTTTATTAGTCATTTGTTGAATTATATTAGTATAACAGACATTAAGAGTTGGCATTCACCAGAGTGTTTTCTCAATATATATGCATACTAGAATAGTGGAGACAAAAATGCATCATTGTATGGCAAACATATGGAATACACAATTCATGTTGAGATTTTGAGGACTGGTTCCTACATGTTGGGACTATGTAGAGAGATATGAATGATGTCTGAGGTGGTGGTGGGGGACTACTGGAAAACCTAGTTGTCTCTGGGTTTTGCTTTAAATGACATATTTTGCTCTGTAATATTTTTTTCTGTCACTTTGCTTCCTTGTCACTGTGAAATGAAGAACTTTCCTCTATTATGCCTTGCTCATAGTATCCTGCCTCTTTACGCCCAGAAACAATGGAAATGGATGGCCCTAGATTGAAATCTCTGAGTGAGCAGAAAGAAATACTCTGACTGAAGGTACCTTTCGTAATGATGAGAAACTATGTGACGACCATGGACCAAAAGAAAAAAAAATATAATATCATAGATATATAGTATATATAGATAAGATAGGAAAATAATATGTAAATAAAACAAATAAAAAAAAAAAGATATATAAAATTATATGATATATATATATATATATATATATTAATTGGTTATAGTTGAATGTAGTATACTGAAAAAATGTAGAGAACAGGTATAAAATTTTTATGTATATACAAACAGGGAATGAATGATAAAAGATACAAGTTGATAATATAAACAAAGATAGGAGTTGAATGCTGATACAGGTATAGATGATATAGACACAAGTATAGATGTGCAAAATCGGGGTATAGATGGTAGAGTTACAAAATATAGGAGCTGGATGTAAGTATGAGGCAACATAATATAAAGGACATTAATATATAAGATAATGTTATAAAAGATATAAATGCACACATAGAGGATATAGAGACAGATAATAATGAATTATATAACATGTTTATAAAACATATTGAGGAGATACAAACATTCTATTACAGTAATTTCATTTTTCTCCTGAAATATAAATCAGTGTGGATTCAAATACTTACCAATTTCATCTCAATGAAATGTTTAAAGTAATTGCTTTATGTTAAATATGCTTCTTTCTTTTTTCATATATCAGGACTCTGAATAGAACTTTTTTTTTCATTTTTTTCTGCCCCTCAAGTGCTAANGAGCGTTACCAAAGGCAACTACAGCAATTACAGCAAAATAATGGTCTCCCTGAGACAAACAAGACTCTCCAAAAATATCCGCTACACCTCAACAGCCTGGAGATACAGTGCAACAGTGGCAGCCAAGTGTCTATTTATATCCCAAAACTATTTGGCTATTAGCTCTCTCTCCTTGGAGGAATAACCTCACAGCGGATGTCACAAGCTATGTCCTCTAGTGGTTAGGCGATGTTATAAGCCACAACAAGAATTTGTCACTCCTTTTATAGAGAAACCACAGTTTGCGGATAGCATACCATCCAAGCATCTGTGTCTATGGTCACAGCTTTTAGGCTTGACACAATACGTGGTACTGCTTAAATGCCTGTACATCCTCCAATAGCTTGAGCTTTGTTAGTATGACTGAAGAATGAAAAGGGTTATCACTTGGAAAGCTGTCAATCCGTGAAGAGGAAAAAACTGAACAGACCAGAGTCCAAATGACAACTCCAAAGAAATTAGACCTGTTGATGCTCACCCTTTTGTGCTCCTTTCCCACAGCCTAGGGAACAAACTGCGGAAAGAGGAGGGTTTGTAGGGTAGGATTGTAAGGTGGCTGTGGAGAGATAGGGGTGAATCATGAGACTATAGGAATATAGTCTGGACACCTGATTGATCAACATGCCTGTGCATACAAGCTTCTCCAACTGGACTATGGGAACCTTGGGTTGTTCAAAATTTGGACATAGATACTTGCAAAATGCACCAATTACTTAATTGTATGACATACTGAGTAACATCATTGTTATCTGCAAACAACTGTGCCATTGTATTGTAGAATCCCTTAAAAATAAAAATAAAAATAATTAAAATAAATAAATAAATAAATAAATAGAATTTGAAGCTAAAAATATTTCTGACATTAATAATTTTTTCTTTTACGCTTTTTATTGAAGTTTTGTGCATTTCATACAACATTTCTTAGTCAAATTTAGACCCATTCATCCTTCCATGACCCCCATCCCGCCAGAGCTCATGCATTCTTTTTCTCAGTCTTTATTAAGTTTTTCAATGTTTCAGTCTTTGAACCAGTCTTTTTTGTTTTTATTGTTCCCTCCAAATTGCATTGCTCAAAAATATGTATATATACATGCCACACATATACCAAAATTATAACATCTGAAAATAAACTGTAGGTTAGTTCCAAAACATGTTTAGGGATTCATATTTTAACAGTACAGCTGTATGCATGTAAAAAGAAATATTACTTAACATTCCTGTGTTACATAGAAAATTGATTTTTTAATGTACCTTTTTTGAATTTTATTTTTTAATTATTATTATTTTTTTTTCTAAGATCTCAAGTTTTATATCTGAAGTACAATTTCTCATGCCTTTCTGGTCATACCTTCCTTTTGGATGCTTAAGGCCACACAGCCCAGATTAACCAAGATTAACCAAGGTTTCTGTTTTCTCAGAATGATATTTTTATCAGAGGTTCCAAGAGAAATTTGTTAAGAATCTTGACAAGATGTTCATGTCCTGTTCCTAGTCCTTGGGCTTCTGGTTGAATTGGGCTGGATGAGGTTTCAAACCTTTCCTAGATTTTACAGAGGTCCAAGGTGATTTGCATATCAAGCAAATGGTGAGGCCTCTGGGTCTGTGCCATTCTGTTTACAGCTCGCCCGCCATTGGCATAAGAAACATTTCTTTCTCTTTTCATGAAATCTTCAGATGGAACTTTAGAGAAAGTTTTTTTTAATTATTATTATTATTGTTAATAGTGTAAGCTGTTTGTTATTTATGCATGTTCTTACCAAGATGAGTCTGAAAATACAATATACTTCAAAAAAGCAATTCCTTGGGAAGCCATTCTTTTTAACTTCCTTTTTTGGGGGGATCTATTTTTATTTTCATTTATGTGTTTGTATTGCCTACATCTATGTAAATGTACTTGTGTCATGTGATTCCCCTGGAGCTCAGAAGAGGGCATCGGATCTCCCGGAATTGAATTATTGTTAGCTGCCATGTGGAGCCAGGGAATCAAATGGGTTCCTCTGCAACAGCACTCAATGCTTTAACTACTGAACCATCTCTCTAGCACTGAAAACAGTGTGTTTTGAATATGTGTTTTCTATTTTTGAATATCACCTCATCATATATTCATATTGAATTTCAAAATCTAATTTGAAGGTATATTTATTTAAGAAGTGTGCATGTGAACTTGGGTCCTACAAAGAAAACATATAAATTACTTAGTAATACCAAAAGCAAAGCCCAACATAGCAAAGTACAGCTGCAAGGAGACGGCACCCTTAAAAATGGATCTCTATTGACCAATGGGAAAAAAAATTGAAGATCCAAACTTGAGCTCATATAACTTCAGCCACCTTATATTTGACAAAGGGGCCAAAAAAGCTCAATAGAGGAAAGATAGCATCTTCAGCAAATGCTGTTGGCAAAACTGGATCATCATTTGTAGAAGAACAAAATTAAACCCCTACCTCTTGCCCTGTACAAAAATAAACTCCAAGTGGATCAAAGATCTCAACCTAAAACCTGAAACCCTGAAAGTGATAGAAGGAAAAGTCGGCAACAACCTATAAGACTTAGATGTAGGAAAAGACTTTCTTTTTTTTTTTATTTTCATTTTTTATTGATGCTTTGTGTATTTCATACATTCCTTTCCAATTCAGTTCAGGCATATTTCCCTTTCCCTTCCCCCCCACCCCACCCCACCCCATCCCAGATCATGCATTCTGCCATAACTGTCCTGCATCTTTCACTGTTTTTTTTTTCATTTTTTAAAAATAAGTGATAATTTATGAGTACAAGCATCCTTCATGTAAAACCAATTTGCAAGCAGTTGTGCCCAAACCCACACAGCTCATGGGTCCCACCATCCAGCAGGGGGGGCTTGTATGTTCAATCAAGTTGATCAAATGAGTGTCCAGACTATATTGTTGTAGTTTCACCATTAACCCCAATCGAAGCCCTTACATTCTACCACGCCCCCTCTTCCGCAGATTGTTCCCTAGGCTTAGAAAAGGGGCACAGGTGGATGAGAAGCAAAACACTCTACTTTCTCTGGAGCTGATGTCTTGGTCTCTAGTCAGTTCTGGCTGTTTTCTTTCATGGGCTGCCAGCTTGTCCAGGCATAACCTTTCGATCCTACTAATGAAGCACATGCAATTAGATATNCTTACATTCTACCATGCCCCCTCTTCTTCAGATTGTTCCTAGGCTTAGAAAAGGGGCATATAGGTGGATGCGAAGCACAAAAAACAGTCTACTTTCTCTTGCGCTGTTGTTGTCTTGGACTCTGGTCAATTCTGGCTGGGCTGCTTCCTTTCATGGGCTGACAGTTTGTCCAGGAATAACCTTTCGATCCTACTAATGAAGCACAAGCAATTACATATATAGGTATTTAAACAGTACTAATTGTTATGGTAGGTTATTTTGGTATAGACACAGATGTTTGGATGGTATGTTAATCCATGAATTACAATTTTTTTCTGTTAAATATGACAGGGTCTTACTGTGGCTTATAACATCTCCTAACCATTAGAGGATGTAAGCTTGTGACATCAGCCATGGGTTATTCCTCCAAGGAGAGAGCTTATAGCCAATTAGATTTGGGATATAAAGGCATATGGCTGCCTCTGTTGCACAGTATTTCCAGGCAGGTGAGGTGTAATTGGTGCTGGCAGAGGAGTCTTGCTTGACTCAAAGAGACCAATATTTGCTTTATTGGTTTAGTGGCCTTTGGTAGCATGCTCTGGTATTCCAGAGACCATCTGTACACTTGCATGTGTGGTCTCAATACATCTTTCCCATGTTAACGTCAGGTTGGAAAAGACTTTCTAAATCAAACAGCAACTGTACAGGAAATAAGGACAACAGCTGATAAGTGAGACCTCATCAAACTCAAAAGCTTTTGTATAGCTAAAGAAACAATCCAGGAAGTGAAGAGAAAACCCACAGAGTGGGAGGAAACCTTCATCACTGATACATCTGACAGAGCATTAACATCCAGAATATATAAGCTACTTAGAAAACAAAGAAGAAGAAAAAATGACCTACTCAAAAGGTGAAGTAAAGAGCTGAATAGAGACTTCACAAGTAAGAAAGTAAAGATGGCTGAGAAACACCTTAAAAAGTGTTCAACATCATTAATAATTAAGGAAATGAAAATTAAAACCACACTCATCTCACTCCAATAAGACTAGCCAAGATTAAGAAAACAAAAGACACCAAATGCTGGAGAGGTTGTGGGGAAAAGGGGAACACTCATCTACTCCTGGTGGGAATGTAAACTGGTACAACCACTGTGGAAAGCAGTGTGGAGAGCTCTTAAAAGACTCAAAATGAGCCTACCACCTGACCCAGCCATACCACTCCTGGGTATATACCCACAAGATACATCCTACCTCAAAGATACATGCACAGCTATGTTTATTGCAGCTCTCTTCACAATAGCAAAGAGCTAGAACCAAGCCAATGACCCTCAATTGATGACTGGATAACAAAAATATGGTACATCTACACAACAGAGGTCTATGCAGCAGCAAATAAAGATAATATCATGAGCTTTGCTGGTAAATGGATGGAACTTGAAGCATTTATGCTAAGTGAAGTAACACAGTCCCAGAAAAAGGAGAATGGTTTCCCTCATTTGTGGGTGCTAACACCAAATCCCTAGTTGGCAGGCAAACTGAGCACCTTTATTATTATATTTCATTGTATCTGAAAGCAACTGTGCTATTCCAATTAGAATCTCTAAATGGGCTCTAGAATTGCCCTATCACTCATATTCACACATTGCGATTACCATATATGGATGGAAAATATGTAGTCACACCCTAAAAAAAAAGAATGTAAAGTTATACATCTTTATACCTGCATGCAACTTTACTGTTAAAATGTGAATCTCTAAATGTGTTTAGGAATCGACCTATAGTTTATTTTCACAATTTGTAATTTTGCCTTATGTGTGGAGTATATATATGCATATTTTGGAATAATATAAAATAAAAATGAAAAAAGAATGGATCTCTAATCAATGACTGCATCATCACATGGCATTCCTAGAACATCCAGTAATGAGCACGCTGTAAGATCCGAGAGGAAGAATAAGGGAATGAGAGTCATGTTCCACACTTCTGATGGTTATAATTATTTTAATCATATGTATTGCCTATCATGGAATAGATACATAAACTATGAAAGACTGAATGGGATGCAGGAGGTGTTTGTTTTGCCATCCCTAAGTAAAAGATAATAAAGGAAACCAACCTCTCATATGCCAGCAGAGAACTCATATCAGAATTTGTAAATTAGAGATTCTAGAGCTTAAGGAATACAGGATTCATGTCCTCTACAGAATAAACTGAAATCCACATTAAATCCCGCAGCAGGACAGATAATCAAGTGAAATGAATGTGACAACAGTTCCTTCTCTTGGTACAGACTTCAAAGTTCTAGATAAGTCATCTCTGCAGGAAGGGTTTCTTTAACTCTCAGGAACTCTATTCATGGTTATTCTAACACACAGAACCTGGTAAGGATGGTGATATACAGACAGGGACCTTACTCCTCAGAATGTGCATGAAATGCCATAATAGCAAGCCTCATATTCTCTCTCTTTCTCTCCTCCCTCCCCTCTATCTCTATCTCTTCTTCTCTCCCTATCTCCTCTCTAATCTTTCTTATTTCCTGAAGACTGAAATGGAATCATCAGAGCCCACTGGAGTTGTGCTGTTTAGGTGGAAATGGGTTTATGTCATTGGCTATAGTACTTGTTTGAGAACTGAACACATTTTTCCTTGAAGTAAACAAGTGAAGGCTATGCCTATGGGTGGTGTTTAAAGATAATTTACAATGTATCAGATCATTAAGATATGCATAACTAAAATAAATTATTGTAGAAGGATGCTGAATTTTGTTTATAAAATTATTTTAAAAATCTGAAGTTCTAGGGATAAATATGGGTTGATCAAGATATCAAGAGATCAAGCTACAAAAAATCCAAGATGTACTGCAACCCCAATGAAGAGCTAGGAAGAAGGAAAGTTGTCTGAGTACAAACAGCAAAGGACAAAATCACAAATTATTTCAAATCATAAGCACACGGTGTATTATAAACTCTATTATCATTTCTAAAATAGTACCACCAGGGAGGTGTTTAAGCAGGTGGCAGGAAGAGGAAGCTGGCCTATCACATTTCTATCAACACACAAGGAGCAGAAATTCAAACAGGAATTGGGGAGGGGCTTCTGCCACCTGCTAAAACACCTCCTTGTCATTATGGACTCTTCTGGAGTTATAAGCCAAAATAAATCCTTTCAAATTTTATCGTAGCAACAAAAAGTATCTAAAACAGTAACTTCCTCAAGTAATGCCCGAATATCTGCTGTGCTTTCTTGTGCTCCTTTAACTATCTTACATTCCCCGATCTTAATTCTTTCAGATAAAAAAAGGATCCCCTCCCTCATACATCCCTGCCATCATGCCTGCTCAAGCACATGGGTCAAAGCAATCATGAACCAAAACCTACAAAGCTGTGAGCCAAAATAAGTCATTCCTCCCTTAAGTTGAACACAGAAATGCAACGTTAGAAATGGATGGTTAGGTGCCCATCCACACATGAATGAATGAAGAGTGGGTCATAAAGGACTATTATATACTAGGCTAGATAGAAGAATGAAATCATGTTATCTTCAGGAAAAATGGATATAATTAGAAGTCATTGTGTTAAGCAAAATGAGCCGGATGCAGAAAGTCAGGTATTACATGTTACATGGTTTCTCTCACATGTGGAACCAACAAATAAAGACATGAAAGTAGAAGGGTGACCAGAGGTGGAGAAGACGGGATAAGTATGGATGATAGGAGGTTAAAGTGGTCTGGCACCATATATATATATATACATGAAAATGTCATGATGAAACAAACTACATAATACAGTCAATATGCACTAACTAAAATTTCAGGTTCTAACAGAAAAAAAGTTGTTTAAAAATATCAAGTGATCTAGAAATTACAAAAATTGAATAAATTTGTACTCTATTAAGTAAATATCCATTAGTCTGTCTATTCATACATTATTTTGAAATATTAATGCTTTATTTGATATAGCTCTCCCAAATTTTGATACTTTTGTTGTTTTTTTTGAGACAAGGTATCCCTATAACTCCAGATGTCCCAGAACTTGCTGTGTAGATGACACTGGCTTTGATCTTCCTGACTCTACCTCCTTCTATTGGGATTAAGGGTGTGTACCATCATACCTGGAAATTTTTGGCACTTTTAAATATACAATGTAAAAAATTAGGGCTGGAGAGATGGCCTAGCGGTTAAAAGCGCCGACCGCTCTTACAGAGGACCCGGGTTCAATCCCCAGCACCCACATGGCGGCCGAGAACCGTNATGTATAGTTGATGTAGATACTGGTAAAGAATATGTAGATACAGGTATAAAATTTTATGTATATACAGGAATGAATGATAAAGATACAAGTATAGATAATATAAACAAAGGTATAGATGATGCTGATACAGGTATAGATGATATAGACACAAGTATAGATGTGCAAATAGGGGTATAGATGGTAGAGTTACAAGAATATAGGAGCTTGATGTAAGTATGTAGGCAACATAGATAAGGACATTAATAATATAGATATATTTATAAAAGATATAAATGCACACATAGAGGATATAGAGACAGATATAAATATATAGACATGTTTAAAACATATGAGGATATACAAACATCTATTCATATTTCATTTTTCTCCTGAATATAAATCAGGTGGAAAATACTTTCCCAATCATCCAATGAAATGTTAAAAATTGGCTTCTATGTTAAATATCTTTCTTCTTATTTCATATATCGACTCTGATAGACTTTTTTTCATTTTTTCCCCTCAGAGTGATCATTCCACTAATCATAATACATCTATAATATATTATCATATAGTAGCTATCAGTAGCACATAGAAATAGAAAAATCTAAACATGTTGTTTCACAAATGTCTCTAGGGCACATTTGAGAAAAAGATTAATGATGAGCTTAAGTTTAAACTCATGAGCACTTAATATGCCTTTACCTCCATTACAGGCTGTGCTGAATATTGTGCTATAAACAGGGATTGGTTCTAAACACACAGGGAGAGAGAGAGAGATAGAGAGAGAGAGAGAGAGAGAGAGAGTCAGAGAGAGAGAGAGAGAGAGGACAGTTTTTAGCCTTTGTTCCATACACCCTATTCTGCTTTAATACAAATATAAAGACAAAGATTTTCTTACAAATAAAGGGAAAAGAAAGAAGAAAGATTTTAACTTTGAATTGCTACCTAATTAGAGATTTGGAAAACTAGAACATATATAGATGGAAACTCTGGCTAAACTTTCCATGTTTTTGCTCCGATAGACTTAATAGATAATTTTTCCACACTAATAACTGACTAGACTTTTCATTAAGGCAATATTTAGACCTTTTCCGCAATTTAATTTTAATCTTTTATGTTGATAAAGCTTCAATATCTTTTCTTTCCACCCCATGTTTGTATTTTATTTTTGATTGCTTTTGACCTTGTTCTTTCAAAAATGTAATTGGGAAGTGTCAGAATGTCCAATCAAAAGCCAGTTAGATTGTACTTGAATGGAATGAAAGTAAGTGTCCAAACTTTGGATTGCTTGCTTATCCTATTGTGTATTTCAACATGACTTCAAATAAATTTTTCTCAGCTGTGAAAATTGATGGCTATTATAATAAATAATAACACTGAATTCCAAGTGGGGGGGAAGGAACTCTTAAAACCTTAAGAGTAAACACCAGGAGTCCCAAGGGGAATGCTTGCTGCTCTATCTCCCTTACTGAATGATATGCTGCACCAATCAGTTCAAAGCCTGTATTCTTCATCAATTTAAAGAAAAGTCTGATAATTATTCTTTTAGCACAGTATCAGTTTATACTATCACCAAATGAAAAATCACTGAAATATGTTTTATTAGTGGTTATTTCATCCAAAGGAAATGTATTAGCACAAATGCCTGCTCAAAAATGCACATACAATAACTGAACATGACTGCAGGCTAGAGAAGGAGAAACTCATTACCAGAAAGGAGTAACTTCTTTTTGAGTTATTGGTCAGGATAGTCCAAGAGATTCCCTCAATGAGAGGGAACTCATGGGTAGCCCTGTAAACATAGTGAAATATACGGGGTTGGAAAACCCTGCTTCTTTTATCCCTAGACACATTTAATTTCTTACTTTATGGTAAATATGGATTCTTATGTATTTTCAAGCACTCATCAAAGAAGCTTGTTTTACCAGTGATGGCAGCCATTATAGAGTCCCACATCTGGTGGAACATAGAAAATACATGCCTGAGAGATGACCAGTCCTCAGGGATACATCGAGAGTGCAATCACTACACCTAAGGCTTATGGAACATAGCAGGAAAGAAAGACTACTAAGGAATCTTTCAATCTCACCTGGGAAGCTTCCTCATGCAACACAGTATGAAGCACAAAAGGCCACAAATGGCCAAGTGGTAGAAAGTAACATACTACAGAGTTTATGTCCCTAGATAGGAATCCTGTATTAAAACTCATGCACCCATGGTTTGCGGACAATTGTGGAAGAGGGTAGAGAAAGACTGTTACAGCTAGGGTTGGTGCATGAACATAAGGAAGCAGAGTCTTCCAGTCTCTTGGAACATGCTCATATGAACTTGCAGCAGTGATGACAGCATGCACAAATCTTATCATGACTCATTTAGGCCAAAGCCTATCATAGACTGAGGGGAATAGACAGAAGGCCCAACCCTAGCTGAAGAACTATTGGCAAATGATTACTGCTGGGTAATCAGAGATTAGATCTTCTTTAAGATCTCTAGGTAGGCTGACCAGACTCCGGTAGATATACTTGCACTGAGGACATCTAAGTTCAAAAGTTTGGATGGATTTTATCACATATGAGAGAAGGTATGGGAACTGGTGGGGAGATGTGGGAGGTACAGATGGAGTAGGGGTTCAAAATGTGATTAAGATTTATTATATGAAATGCACAAAACTTGAATTAAAATATACATCAAAATGCTTGACACTATGGAAAAACTTTTTTCTACAGTTAATTCAATTTTGCTTCAAATAAGTTAAATGGACTTAAATTCTGTGTGCTTTGTTCAAACAATACTTATTAATATTTTATACACTTTCAAGTGCTTTGCAACTATTTTAAGATTTATTTTTGAATTTATTAATTGTGTATGTGTGCACGTGTGTGTGTATGTGTGTGTGGTTGGTGCATGTGTGTGTGGGGGGGGGTTGCATGAGTGTGTGTGCCTATAAACCAGTACCTGGTATGTTTATAGGGTTGAAACCTTGGAAGCCGATTCCTTCCACTTTGTTTCTGAGTTATTGCCCTTTATTTTTTCTGGTCTGGCCCAAAATTGTATCCTAGAGCTTCTTGGCTGGTTCCCTGGTCTCTGCCTCCCATCTCATAACAGGAGTGAGGGGATTAGAGATGAACACCACTGTATCTACTATTTTATGTGGGTTCTGGGAATAAAATTGAAAATGTCAAACCTTCACTGAAAGTATTTCTTACCACTTAGTATTTTTTCTGGCTTGTGGGGAAGGAGGAAAACAAAACTGGCTCAACACAAAATTCATGATCCTAAGATGAAATAAGAATCATCTGTAAAGTCATTGTCTACTAGTCACAATCAAGCCATCATCTTTACCAGTTCTAGAAACAACTATCTATGCGCAGAATTTAGCATTGTTGGGCCATGAGAAAAAAAAAACAGGGTATGTGGTATCCATCTTGTTGCTGAGAACTTAAAAACAATATTTGAGATTCAGACATAAATTAATCCACTTGATTCTGAATTCACTGATTCCAACTGGATATTAATAGACAAATCTTAGCTTCTGTTTGGGTCAAAAACATATTGAAGAAAATCATAATTCATTAACAAAGAAATGCATTTCAAGGAGCCAGCTCATAACAGATACAAACTTTTCCTGCCCACGTTCTTTCTGGAGTAGGTGAATAATAAGTCAAACTGGCCTTGGAGCTGTTTCTGCATAAAGTTCATAAATAACACGAAAGCAAAACAAGTCATTCTGAAATTTAAAAAAATAACACTTATTTTTTCACAAATGGTGATCCAGTTTTGGCCAACTATTTCCTGAAGATACTGTCTTTCCTCCATTGAGTCTTCTTTGCCCGTTTGTTAAATATGAGGTGGCTGAAATTGTATATGCTCAAGTTTGGATCTTAAATTTTGTTCTATTGGTCTATAGGTCCATTTTCTGCCAACATCAGGCTGTTTTATGACTACAGCCCAGTAATATAGTTTGGAGTCTTGTATAGTAATTCCCCGGGCATTGCTCTGTTTGCTCAGGTTTGCTTTGGCTATCCAGGGTCTTTTGTTTTTCCATATGAATTTTAGCATTTTTTCTAGGCCTGTGAAGAAGCTAATGGGAATTTTAATAGGGGTTTCATTGAATCTGTATGTTAATTTGGGTCAGATGGTCATTATTACTATATCAATTCTTCCAATCCATGAGCATGGGAGGTCCTGCCATCTTCTGGTCTCTTCTTCAATCTCCTTCATCAGAGATTTAAAATTTTTGTTGTAGAGATTTTTAGTGTCTTTGGTCAGGTTTGTTCATAGATATTTACTTTTTTGAGGCTACTGTGAATGGGAAGGGCTCCTTGTATTCCTTGTCCAATTGCTTGTTATTTGAATAAAGAAAGGTTACCAATTTTTCTAGGTCAATTTTGTATCCCACCACTTTAATGAAATTGTTAATCATTTCTAGGAGTTTTCTAGTGGAGTTTTTGTCATCTCTTAGGTAAACTACCATGTCTTCTGCAAAAAGAGATAGTTTGACCTCCTTATTTCCAATTAATACTCCTTTAATTTACTTTACATGGGTTATTGCTTTAGTGAGTGTTTCAAGCACTATATTAAAAATGAGTGGAGATAAGGGACATCCTTGCTAGATTCCTGAATTAAAGGGAGATGCTTCAAATTTTTCTCCATTTAAAATAATGCTGGCTGTGGGTTTGTTGTACATGGCTTTCATTATGTTGAGGAATGTACCCAACAGCCCAATTCCCTCTATGAATTTAAACATGAAGAAAAGTTTAATTTTGTCAAAGGCTTTTTATGCATCAGTTGACTTAACCATGCATTTTTGTCTTTCAGTCCATTTATATATCTTTTATGATATGGATTGAATTAGCTATGTTGAAACATGGATGCATTTCTGATTTGAATCTGACTTGACCGTGATTAATGATCTTTTTGATATGTGTGTGTGTGGTTTATATTTTGTTGAGAATTTTTGGATCTATGATCAATCATGAAATGGGCCTATAGTTTTCTTTTTTTCATTGTGCCTTTGCCTAGTTTTGGTATCTGATTGATGTTTCATTAAAGAATTTGGGAGATTTCCCTCTGCTTCGATCCTTTTGAAGAATTTAACTAATAATGGCTATAGGTCCTCTTTAAATGCCTTATGGATTTTTGATGTGAATCTATCGGGTCCTGTGCTTTTTAAAGTTGGGTGATTTTTTATTACGGTATCCTAAAGTTCATATGGAGAAACAAAAGACATCAGATATCCAAAGCAACCCAGAGCAAAAAGAGCAATACAGGGGGGTTGTCATACCAGACTTCAAACTATATTACAGGGTTATAGTCATAAAAACAGCCTGGTATTGGCACAAAAACAGATGCATAGATCAACGGAACAACATTGAGAATCCAAAGCTGAGCACATCCAATTTTAGTTACCTCATATTTGACAAAGTAGCCAAGAAGACTCAGTGGAGGAAAGACAGAATCTTCAGCAAATGGTGTAGTCATAACAGGATCATGACTTGTAGAAGAAGAAAAGTAAACCCCTACCTCTCGCCATGTACAAAAATCACTCCAAGTGGGTCAAAGACCTCAATGTTAAACCTGAAACTCTGAAAATGGTAGAAGAAAACATTGGTAGTAATCCACAAGACATAGGTATAGGAAGAGACTTTCTAAATCAGACTACAGCTGCACACACACACACACACACACACACACACACGCACACGCACACAAATAAGGTCAACAATTGACAAATGGAACCATATTAAACTCAAGAGCTTGTGTATAGCTAAAGAAATCAAAGAAGTGCTATTTAGAAAACAAAGAAGTAAGAAAACAAATGACGTACTCAAAAAATGGAGTAAAGAGCTGAACAGAGACTTCACCAGTAAGGAAGTAAAGATGGCTGAGAAACACCTTAAAAAGTGTTCAACATCATTAATAATTAAGGAAATGCGAATTAAAACCACACTAAGGTATCATCTCACTCCAATAAGACTAGCCAAGATCAAGAAAACAAAAGACACTAAATGCTGGAGTGGTTGTGGGGAAAGGTGAACACTCATCCACTGCTGATGGGAATGTAAACTGGTATAACCACTGTGGAAAGCAGTGTGGAGAACCCTTAAAAAACTCAAAATGAGCCTACTACCTGACCCAGCCATACCACTCCTGGATATATACCCACAAGACACATCCTACTTCAAAGATACATGCACAGCTATGTTTATTGCAGCTCTCTTCAGAAAAGCAAAGAGCTGGAACCAACCCAAATGCCCCTCAACTGATGACTGGATAAAAAAATCGTGGTACATCTACACAATGGAGTTCTATGCAGCAGTAAAGAAAGATGACATCATGAGCTTTGCTGGTAAATGGATGGAACTCAAAGCAATTATACTAAGTGAAGTCTCAGGAGAAAAAAGGCAAATCGTTCCCTCATTTGTGGATGCTAACTTCAAATCCCCAGTTGGCAGGCAAACTGAGCAACTTTATTTTTATATTTCATTGTATCTGAAAGCAACTGTGCTATTCCAATGGGAATCTCTAAATTGGCTCTAGAATTGCCCTATCACTTATATTCACACATTGTTTTTACAATATATGCATGGAAGACATGCAGTCATTCTAAAAAAAAAGATGTTAAAGTTACACATCTTTATACCTGCATGCAAATTTACTGTTAAAATGTGAATCTCTAAATGCGTTTAGGAATCAACCTATAGTTTATTTTCAGAATTTGTAATTTTGACTTATGTGTGGAGTGTATATATGCATATTTTAGAATAATGTAAAATAAAAAAAATGTAAAAAAACAAGTGAAGAGAAAACCCAGAGTGGGTGGAAACCTTCAACAGTGAATCATTTGACAGAGCATTAAGATCCAGAATATATAAACTACTCAAAATAAAAATGAGCAAGAAAACAAATGACCCACTCCATATATGGAAAAAAAGAACAGAGACTTCATATATGAAGTAATAAATAAGACTGAGAAACATCTTAAAATGTGTTCAACATCTTTAATGATTAAGGGGTGCAAGTAAAAGCACTTTAAGATTTCATCATACTCCATTAAGACTGGCTATGTTCAAGAAAGAAAAGGGCTTTCTTTTTTTTTTCTCCAGCATTTGGAAAATGCTGGAGAGGTTGTGGGCAAATTTAAACAGTTATCCATTGCTGGTGGGAACACAAACTCATATAACCATATGAAAAGTAGTGTCGAGAACTCTTAAAAGACTCAAAATGAGCCTACAACCTGACCTGGTCATACCACTCCTGGGTATATACACACAGGACTCATCCTATCACAGAGAAACGTGCACATCTATGTTTGCTTCTGCTCTCTTCACAATAGCAAAGAGCTGGAAGCAATTTGAGTGTCCCTCAACTGAAGGGTAGATAAAGAAAATGTAGTACATCTACACAACAGAATTGCATGCAGAGTAAAAGAAATATGATATCATAAACTTTGCAGTTAAATGGATGGACCTAGAAGCCATTATGTTAAGTGAAGTAACACTGTCCCAGAAAAATAAATGGTGTGTGGTATCCCCCATTTGTGGATCTTAGCACCAAATCTCTCTTTGTAAGTCAAACTGAATAATTCTTTTTATCTTTCTTTATTAGTAAATATAATACCTGATGTTACTCATCAACTTGCTATGTAATGTAAGAATGTAAAGTCATATTTTTTAGCTGCATACAACTCTACTGTCAAAATGTGAATACCTAAAAATGTTTTAGAATTAACCTATACTTTATTTTCAGATGTCTTAATTTTGGTATATGTGAGGTGTGTCTTTGTGCATATTTTGAAGCAATACAACTTGGAAGGAACAAGAACAACAAAAAAGACTGGGTCAAAGAACTTACTGAACTTCTGCCATTTAGGCTAGGATTAGAAAATGTTCACCAAACATTTGCTAACTTTCATTATGGCTAGTATTCCAGAAGTATATTCTTTTAGAATAAAGTATTATATAGGCATGGAATGAAAAATTGTTAAGTTGTGATGAAGGGTTAAGAAAAAGATGAAGAGCACAGTAGGTAGGTGTGCAATCCTGCTGCTTGCTGGTTTCTGCATAAGCAGAAATAGTTTTAAAAGTGTTACTTGTAAATTAACCTCTTTCTAGGCAGCTTAATGAGATTTACAAAACACAGCAATCATTATTAGCTAATGGAAGTCTTCCATCAATTCTGGATATAAAAAATGTCATTAGAGAAAGTCAGTTTCTGTGGGATTTTTTTTCTAAGTAATTTTAATGTCACGAATGGCCTTGATCGACACATTTTGCTGTAAAGCTTTCATTATAAACAATTCAGAACTTTGGAGCACAATAAACCACAGCACTCTTTGAAGAGACGATGGGCCTTTATTTGAATACTGGAGAGATGATTCATTTCTTATATACAGTTTGTTACGAAACTATATCTCCAATTTTTTTAATTCATATATATCATGATAAACACTGAAACAGCACAAAATAAACATACATTCTTCAGTTAGATAATAAAGGCATTAACATTTTAATTGTGTTGTGAAATGCCCATGGAGTTCAGAAGTTGTTGTTCAATACCTGGAACTAGAGTTGTGGAAAGTTGCCAATGCTCTGTGGGTGCTTGAAACCAAAACCAGGTCCTCTGAAAGAACAACCAGTGCTCTTAACCACTGAGCTAACTTTCCAGCCTTATGGATTTTGCTCTAATTAATGTCTTTTCCATGACGGAGTCTAGCAGAAGATTTTGAATCTTGGAGATAGAGATGGAGACACCCACTAGGACAACTTCATAGATCTGTGACTTGTCCAGATTGGCATCCCAAAGGGCTTTATCTCAACAACATTCAGAGTGTCACAGAACAGGTCAATTTTTCCAAACCAATCATGAGTAATGGAGGTCTAGATGCCTGTTCCCCCACAGAGAGAACCTTGATGCTATGGCCTTGGTGCTGCCGGAAAGAGCATGTGTCATTCATTTCTAGCAGTTCAGAGACGATGGATAGCTCTCTTGTTCTCAATGATGTACTCCTGCATGTTTTTCAACACAGAAATGAAATGGTTAACCATCCATGTGTCAGCTGTCTCTATCCAAATGACTCTCGCTAAATGTAAACTTAATCAAAAAGAATATTAAAATGCCTGACGTGGTAGGCCATGACTTTTATCCATCTTTCAGGAGGCAGAGGGGAGGATGTCTGTGACATCAAGGCTACGCTGTTTCACATCTTGAATTCCAGCTGGGCTGTGATTATAGAGACCCGATAAGTGGAGGGAGAGTCCGTATACAATAGTGTTACTTCACAAATTAAAAAACAAAAAATCAAAGCATTTCTTTCAGTTCCAAACTTCTTCTCTCAGTCATAATTACTGCACAACAATTGATTTATTTATAATGGTAAGTACTTTGAGATAAAATGAGGTTCTTGCATTGGCAATTCCCTGCCACTAACCATCATCAGAATAACTGGGCACTGAAACTACAGCATTGGTAAAATTTTTTTCAAGGTATACTTCTATGGTTTCCTCTATCTTCTTTAGAACCATAGAGGCCCCTCTTCTGTATAGAAACTGCTTTCCCCCTGTATTCTACTTGGACTTTATGCTTGTGCACATGTGTGCACATTATTCACCATTATGAAGGGTCAATGCTTTGTATCAAACTGATCAAACAGATGAACTCTATATCTACATTGGGCATAAAATCATGTTTGTAAGTTTTATCACATCTTCATCAATCAATAGTTTCTTTGCAGCTTCATCAATCAATAGTTCTGTGTCACACAAAGTTGCATAGCTTGGTCTGGTTTTCCCTGGTCATAAACAGTTTTTTTTTTTTTCCACTGAGTAGCTGGAGTGCCAACTGCAGTTCCCTTAGGCACAATTACTTGTGTGTTTGTGTGTATGCCTGGCTGTACTGGCAAAGAGACCTCACCAAAACTTAAACACTGTCATTGTGTTCAATAAGACAAAAATATGTTGCTTAGGATTGTATTATTCTCAAGATATTTGGAAAAAGATTATTTCCAGAAGAGCTTGGAGAATTGAGTAGAAGTGTTATCTCGGAAAACAGGGGGAGACAGAAATAAAATTTCTATTATAGAAGAGTGTTTTCCAAACAAGTTAAGCACTTTTTACTCAAACATTGTACAATGAACTAGTATTCAATAAATATCACCTTACTGAATAAAGGAATATTACATTTGAAACCATAATCCAATATCAGTTGCAGGCACTTCCCAAAGATGACGCCCACCATGAGTCTGCTCTTCTCAAACTAGTAGATGCTTATTCTTTGAGAGTCTATGCAGGAATTTTCCACAAAGCTTGCCTTTGATGAACTTCTCATGTCCAAATTTGGATGACTAGAATTACCTACTTGTAGACTGACTACGAATCATGTGGTCTTATTTCATTATAATTATCCTTATGGTCCTAACTATGGTGTTCTGCTTAGTTTTCCTGAGTTATAATTCCCTCTCGACTATGACTAATCTGTCTTTGGATTCATAGGTCTGGAAAATTTAAACAATCTAATTTAATGAAAAACAATTTTCATAGCCATCTGGCAATGGTCTGAATATTTCTAGAAGTTAACTTTTGCATATTAAACTTCTAAAAGAAATAATTAAATCAGCCTTCATAATAGCTCATGTGGTAAGAGTCCGCCTTATATGTTCCCAACAGCCTACTGATTTGTATACATGTTTTACTTCCTTGGCAGTTTTGGAGAGAAGTGGATTATTTATACAAATTATCATCAAAGTGGGTCTCAGTGATGAGAATTTTGAGTCAGCCTCTTGGGTAAGTTAGATAGTTAGAGGCTATGGCAGTAATCTCATCTGCTTGGATTCTTTCATCGCAGATTCAAGTCAATTAATTATAATTTAGGAAATTTACAAAGCTAGGAAGCTTTCAGAATGAAAATTGTGTTTGATACATTATGAAGAAAGTTATTCCTGGTTTAAAAGACAGCTTCACAAAATGCCACTTTGCAGGTTCCCTAAGTTACTGCTGAATGTTTTCAATTTCAGTCCCAGGACAATGACAGAATTGTGAAAAGAATGAACTGGTTTTGATCATCCCATGTCAAATTTTCTGAGTAATAACTCATTGTCCATTAGGTGCAAAAGGTTAAACTTTGTCTTATTTTTCATCTGCTATTCTGCATTGTGGAGTTGCATATGCTGTAACTCTGTTAAGGAACACCATTATTTATGAAAAACTTAATTGAAGAAGTAACAAATATAAAAATACAGAATTAAGCCTAAGGCAATTAGTTGAAAGAGGTAATTATGTCCCCTTGCATGTTTGATTATGACACAAAATCCAGGTCAAATCAAAACTGGAATATATGGCTACTCAAATATCTTCAGTTTCCTAAAATTCTAAGGAGATATTCAAAGGACTTGGTGCTCTCTTTATACTCTAACTTGATCTATGTCCCCTCTACTCATATTTCTGCAACTCTGAATATGACTATAAACTGCACCCTATATATGTATCTCACTTTCTGTACATGCAAATGGAAATCATTCTCAATTATGTTAGTGAGTAAGCATAATTAATGTTAAAAAAGAATATATATATGCATATTCTCTGTGTAGAACCACTTAAATATCTTTCCAGGGAAAAACTGGTACTTAAAAACTATATTACTCAAAGGAAAATAAGTTTTATATGAAAAAAAATTACTTGAATTATCACCCAACTCTTGAAAATTTTATCTCTTATGAAAGCCAAATGTACTTTGTCCTCTGATTCAAAACTGAAACATGTTTAGGTGGGTGTGATAACACACTCCTTTATTCTCAGCACTGGGAGACAAAGAAAGGCAGATCTTCATGATATCTAGGCCAACCTGGTCTATATAGTGTGTTCCAAACCATCTGGGGCTACAGGGAGAACCTATCTCAAAAAGACGTCTCCAAAAGAAATCAAAATACATTTATGTACCTAAAACATTTCACAGGTAGAATGTTTGTCCAATAATGATTTCTGTGAATCTAAATCACAAGGTATTTGTGGAATATTAGTTTAAAGCCCTAGATAGTAAAACGTTTGATTGAGCTAGCAAAATATTAGTCCTTTAAGAAAGTAATTTAGATAGAGTACTCAACAAAAACTATTTCGAAGAGTCAATGGCCTTTCACAAAAGAAATAAATGTATAGTTATCTATTATTTTATAATGTTCTGCACATCCTTTCTTTTTTTCTTTTTAGCTTTTACCCTTACCAAGCTGATAATCCTGGGAAAACACAAAAAGAACATTATTTCATCCCTGCTGTTTATCACATTCTTAAAATCATAATCCTCTCAGTACAACTATAATCATCTCTGCAGGAATTAATTGTGATGTCACTGAAGATTATGACATTAAGCGAGAAACAGGCAGCAGGAAACTGAGCTTTATTAAGAGTAAAGATCTCTGCTTTATGAAAATATATGTTGTGGATATATCATGCCTCTCTTTAAGAAAAGGATCAAATTAAATAAAATAAAAAAATAGACAGGATTATTATATTTCCTTATATTTAATTTACAGACACATTTGAAAAAACTTTTAGAGATTCATTAAATCAGATTTTTTTTCAGGGCAATTATATCCAAAAGATCATAGATACAAATTGTATTTTTCATATTAAAATAAAGATTATCACAGATTTTGATCATATAATAAACAGAATGGTATTTAAAAATATTTCTGGCATTAGATAGAGAAATATCCTTTCACAGTTCCTATGTCTATCAATCAGTNCGAGAACCGTCTGAAACTCCAATTCCAGGAGAACTCCAGTTCCAGGGGAATCCGACACCCTCTTCTGACCTCCGCGGCATTGCACGACACGGGTGCACAAACCTGCATGCAGACAGTACATCCATACACATACAGAAATAAGTAAAATTTAAAAAAATTAATAAAACCATCAATTCCATAAGAAAAGTTTTTAATCAAACAATGGAAGAATTTTATGATGCCAATACTTTAAATTTTGTGTGTGCATGCATATGTACGTGTGTGGGAGGGGCACCATCCATGTATGCAAATGCGGAGGCCAAAGGTGAACTTCAAGTGTTTTCCTCTATTGCTGTTCAACATAGCTTTTGAGGCAAGGTATCTCACTGAAACACTGCTCACAGTTTGGGCTCTACTGACCAGGAGCCACCTGTCTCTCCTTGCCATCTGACTCTCACAAGCTCAAGTTTTAGCACAGTAAAAAATATTATCAGCTCTTCTAAGTCATACTTTAAGAAAATATCAGCCAAACTGGATCACCATTTGTACAAAAACAAAATTAAACCCCTACCTCTTGCCCTGTACAAAATAAACTCCAAGTGGATCAAAGATCTCAACCTGAAACCTGAAACCCTGAAGGTGATAGAAGAAAAAGTTGGCAGCAGCCTACAAGACGTAGACATAAGAAAAGGCTTTCTAAATCAAACAGCAGCTGCACAGGAAATAAGGACAACAGCTAACAAGTGGCACCTCATCAAACTCAAAAAATTTTGTACAGCTAAAGAAACAATTAAAGAAGTGAAAAAAATAGTACCACCAGGCAAATGCAAATCATTGCCTGGTGATAATAATCATGATTTAGGAAAATTAATTGGTTGAATAATGGAGAAATCAGCAAAAATACACAGTTAAAATTGAAAGTGACTACAGCATAAACAACAGAAATTTTGTCTGTAAAACAGCAATGTGGGTAAAGTACTGGAACTTGCACTTAAGATATGAAAAGCTTGAAGATATGAATGATTGTCATTGCTAAAAATTTATTATCTATAACAGATGATTATCAAAAGCCCATAGAGAGTTATTTTAAAGAATATGCTTTTCCACTTTATGTATCTTAAAATTATGGTTTACATTGATAATCTAGAAGATTTTAACTTAATTAAGATATTTTAAATTTAGTTTTTTTTTTTACTTTTTATTTATTTTTTTATTTTTAAGGGATTATACAATATAATGACACAGTTGTTTGCAGATATCATTGATGTTACTCAGTTTGTCATACAATTAGATAACTGGTGCATTTTGCAAGTATCTATGTCCAAATTTTGAACAACCCAAGGTTCCCATAGCCAGTTGGAGAAGCTTGTATGCACAGGCATGTTGATCAATTAGGAGACCAGACTATATTCCTGTAGTCTCATGATTCACCCCTATCTCTCCACAGCCCTTACATTCTACCACGCCTCCTCTTCCGCAGTTTGTTCCCTGGGCTTTGGGAAAGGGGCACAAGTGGGTGAGAAGAAAACAGTCTAATTTCTTTGGAGTTGTCATTTTGGACTCCAGTCTGTTCAGGTTGTTTCCCTTCATGGATTGACAGCTTTCCCAGTGATACCCTTTTTAGTCATATTAACAAAGCACAAGCTATTGGATGTACAGGCATTTAAGCAGTACCACTTATTATGTCAAGCTAAGCTGTGAGCATAGACACAGATGCTTGGATGGTATGCTAATCCACAAACTGTGGTTTCTCTATAAAGGGTGACAAGTTCTTATTGTGGCTTATAACATCTCCTAACCACTAGAGGACATAAGCTTGTGGCATGCACTGTGAGTTATTCCTCCAAGGAATAGATTTGGGATATATATAGACACTTGAAAAAAAAAGAAAGAGGACATCATGAAATTTGCAGGTAAATGGATGGGTCTAGAAGCTGTTATGCTAAATGAAGTCATACAGTCTCAAAAAAAATGATGTATGGTATCCCTAATTTGTGGATCCTAGCACCAAATCCTTATATGTAAGTCAAAGAGGATAACTGGTCAGCAAAGATAATACCACATTGACTGCTATTGCTATACATATAGCTTGAAACTCGTCTCTATTTTCCTCAGTTCTAAGATTTATACAAAAGACTGAATCTTTTCTAAGTACATTAAAACATACATCAACTTACTATGTAATTTAGAAATGTAAAGATACTTCTTTTTACCTGTGTGCAAGTTTACATTTAAACCGTGAATCCCTAAATGTATTTTGGAATTAACCTATAGATTATTTTCAGACTTTGTAAATTTGGTGTATGTATGAAATGTAAAAAAAAAAATGGTCATTTCTTTTAAGAACTGTCTATTCTACTTTCTTTGCCCATTTTTTTTCGGTCTGAGATTTTCTTGTTTTGTTCGTTTCCTTGTTGTTGAGATATTTGAGTTCTGTTCTAGTTTGATTTCTTTTGTAATAAAATATGGACCAAAAGCCACTTTGGAGTGGTAAAGGTTTACTTGGCTTACAGGTTACCATCCTTCATCACAGAGAAAATCCAGGAAGGAGTCGGATTCAGGAACCTGGAGGCAGGAGCTGAAGCAGAGCTAGAGGACAGCTGCTTTCTCGCTTTTCTCACCTCTGGACTATGCTCAGATGCTTTGCTGCCTTACAGGGTCCAGGCCAACTTGCCTAGGAATGGAACCACCCTCAGGGGACTGGTCCCTTCTAGATCAGTGAGCAGTCTAGAAAGTGCCTTACAGAAATGGCCACAGGCCGGCTTGAAGGAGAATGTTCCTGGACATTCCTTACTCAGGTGATTGTATTTGGTGGGAAGTTGACATTAAAATGCATCATCACAAGTTCCTTTTATATTTTAGAGTCCAAGGCCTTATCATACATGTGGTTTGCAGCCATTTTCTCCCGTTTCATAGTCTACCTCGTCTCTGAGGATTCTTTAAATTGATGTAATCCAATTTTGCTATTTTTTGCCTTTATCCTCCACTAGACCATTGTGAAGAAGCTTTTACCTACTTTTTACTACTTAGCATACAGTTTTCAAGCTTAGGTTCAAGTCTGATTATTTAGAACTGATTTTTGTATATAGTATGGGATGGAAGGCCAAGGATATTCTTCTACACCTAGACACACAGTTGTTCTCATCACTATTTACTAAAGAGATGACCATTATGTATTCATGATGATCTTATCAAAGAACAAATGGTCATAAGTATGTTGATTTATTTTTAGATTCTCTGTTTGATTACATTGGTCCACATGTCTGTTATTATAGCATTGCCAGGTTATTTTGTTTATTCTATCTCTGAATTGTGTAGTATGTAAAGGTCAGAGGAAAACTTGTGGGAGTTGATTCTCTCTTTCATCACGGGCATCCTGAGGACAGAATTTATGTCATCATGCCTGGTAGCAAGTGCCTTTATGCACTGAGCCATCTTTTTATCCCTGCATTGACATCTTAACAATATTAATAGTATCTATGAACATGAAATATCTTTGTATTTAATTGTGACTTACTAAAATAAGATTTAAATAATAGATTGTAATAAAACCATCCACAAACTTAAAAAAATAAAAAGATATTTTAAATTTCATTATTACTTTATGTTTATGAGTTCTTTGCCTGAATGTAAGTCTGCAGAGATCAGAACAAGTTATCAGATCCCCTGGAACTAGAATTATGGATGATAATTAGCAGCCATTTTGGTCTTTGAACCCAAATCTGGCTCTTTTGCAAGAGCAGCCGGTGCTCTTAACTGTTGAGTCATCTCTCTGGCTAGTGAAGTTATATATTACATCTAAAAACAATAAATTCCATTAATATTGAAAAAGATGATCCTACTCACCTGCTTTCACTCAAGCCTCTGTTTATTCCCATAAGCAAGGATAAATAAAGTATTCTTTACATGGACCTCACTGTAATGTTTAATAATAATGAATCAAACTACACAGAAGAAAATTAGTGTAGAAGTCTAGATTTCTGAAGACACCCTTGTTTTCAAATTTCAGAGTTTTGCATATGGAGAGTGAAATAAAAGACCGGTAAACAAAAGATTTATGGTCATGGATGGGTGGGGGAACAGTATTCCTCAGTCTTCTAGGAAAATATCCAGGAAGGATAATCTCCTCTTTACATCTTCTGCAGATTCCTCTTAACAAACAATGTTTAAAGCCGAGTGTTTTGAATTATCAAAGTTAAAAAAATGTACCCTATATCACTTTTAAACATAATCAATAGAAAATTCATTTTCCTTATACTAACAAATGAATAATAACAGTAAAATAACTAGTGATTGAATGTCCTATTAATGAAAAGGAGCACTTTAATAAACTGATCACTATCTCTCTGGTGTTGTGAATGGCACACCTTAATGAGACAAAAATGTAACAGTCTTTGAATTGGTTTAACATGTAAAGACATTGTTTTTAAGTGTTCTAAATTTTCATTTGAAGATCTTGCTAGTTTTATGCAAACAGGGAAAGTTACCATTTTGTCCATTCTGAGTTTTATTACACAAAACAAAACCCAGGAAACTCTCTGCTACAAATAAGTGATGCAAATCTCTCAGTGCCAAATTCTTTTTTTTTTTTTAATTTATATATTTATTTATTTATTTATTTTTATTTAAATTAGTTTTTATTGATGCTTTATGCATTTCATACATTTTTCCAATTCAGTTCAGGATTATTTCCCTTTCCCTCCCCCCCACCCCCACCCCATCCCAGATCATGCATTCTGCCATAACTGTCCTGCATCTTTCTTTCAGTTTTTTTTTTTTTTCATTTTTAGCTATAAGTGATAATCCATGAGTACAAGCATCCTTCATGCAAAACCTATCTGCAGGCTGTTGTGCCCAAACACCTACAGCCCCACAATCCAGTGGGGGGTGACAGGTTGTTTGTTCAATCAAGTTGATCAAATGAGTGTCCAGACTACATTGCTGTAGTTTCACCATTCACCCCAATCGCAGCCCTTACATTCTACCACGCCCCCTCTTCCGCAGGTTGTTCCCTAGGCTTAGAAAAGGGGCACAGGTGGATCAGAGGTAAAACAGTCCACTCTCTCTGGAGCTGTTGACTTGGACTCTGGTCAATTCTGGCTGTTTCCTTTCATGGGCTGACAGTTTGTCCAGGAATAACCTTTCGATCCTACTAATGAAGAACAAGCAATTAGATATATAGGTATTCAAGCAGCACTAATAGTTATGGTAGGTTACTTTAGCATAGACACATGTTTGGATATGTTAATCCATGAATTACAATTTTCCCCCCTGTTAAATATGACAGGGTCTTACTGTGGCTTATAACATCTCCTAACCTGTAGAGGATGTAAGCTTGTGGCATCAGCCATGGGTTATTTCTCCAAGGGGAGAGCCAATAGCCAATTAGATTTGGGATATACAGGCACATGGCTGCCTCTGCTGCACAGTATTTCCAGGCAGGTGAGGTGTAGCTGGTGCTGACGGTGGAGTCTTGCTTGACTCAGGGAGATCCATATTTGCTTTATTGGTTTAGTGGCCTTTGGTAACACTCTCTGGCATTCCAGAGGCCATCTGTACACTTGCATGTGTGGTCTCAATACATCCCTCCCATGTTAACGTCAGGTCTTCGGCAGCAGGGTCTTATTGCCTCTCCTCCTGTAGGTATCCCAACTTAGAGGCAAGGAGCCCTTACCTTTTGTGGGGCCTTGGATCCCCTGGCCAACATCCACCTGGTAGAACAATCCATTGCTGATGTCAGAGCTCCTGTATTAATATATTTTGCCTGAGTGCATAGCCCTAGGACTTTAGTATTATATTTGGTCCAAATTCTTTAATATGGCACTGTCTCATGTTATCCAAGTGAACTCTAAATGCTTATCCAACTTGTTTTATTTCTTGTATTTCAGATGAAAGTAGATCTATATTTTACAAACATGTCTTGACTATGTAAGTATGTTTGGCTGCTTGTGTTACAATACTAAACTACTCATAATTTAAACATCCTGATTAAAGCCCAATAGGTAACAAATTTGGTACCAAAATAAAACAAATGAGAGAATTATCATTAATGATTTGAATAGTGTCTAATTTCAATGTTCTAATTATGATGCTAATATGTTATTGAATCACTTATAATTTCATTACCCATGTACATTTCCTCTACAATAATTAGAATAGGTAGGTGTATATGAACTCATCATATTATGATAATAATTAGCTGCTTTGAAGACAGTTTTCATCAGAAGAAATGGCAAATCCAAAGATTTCAATAACTGTGTAAATATTACAAAGACTTTTCAAAAGAAATCATCATCTGGTAGTTATTATTAGAGAAACATGTTCAGATAATTAAATTCCTTAAAACAAGCTGGAACAATATTGACCAACAAAAGCTCCAATGTTTAATCATAAAACATAGTACTCCTTCCATAATAATTATATTTATTACTCATGTGTTAAACTCTCCCCAAAACTAACAGCATATGATTCAAAATATGTTACACTGGGGATCACTAAAATACTTTAACAAAACTAAGAATCAGTATAAACTAGATGATACATTATGTTTTTGAGTGAAATAATCCTTTCTAGTCCAGATTTAGAAGGGTAGGCCTAAAAGGAGGGTTTGATTCATCCTGTTAGACATTAAAACATTGACTTGCAGGATGGAGAGATGGCCTAGCCATTAAGAGTGCCCTCTTCTTGATCCTAGCCAGTCTTACATCCTCTAATGGTTAGGAAATGTTATAAACCACACGAAGACCCTGCCATACTTAACAGAAGAAAATGTAAATCATGAATTAACATACCATCCAAACATCTGTGTCTATACCAAAGTAACCTACCATAACAATTAGTACTGTTTAAATACCTATATATCTAATTGTGTGTGCTTCATTAGTAGGATCGAAAGGCTATATATTATACTGTTTAAATACCTAAATATCTAATTGCATGTGCTTCATTAGTAGGATCGAAAGGTTATGCCTGGACAAGCTGGCAGCCCATGAAAGAAAACAGCCAGAACTGACTAGAGACCAAGACATCAGCTCCAGAGAAAGTAGAGTGTTTTGCTTCTCATCCACCTGTGCCCCTTTTCTAAGCCTAGGGAACAATCTGTGGAAGAGGGGGCATGGTAGAATGTAAGGGCTTCGATTGGGGTTAATGGTGAAACTACAACAATATAGACTGGACACTCATTTGATCAACTTGATTGAACATACAAGCCCCCCCTGGTGGGTGGTGGGACCCATGAGCTGTGTGGATTTGGGCACAACTGCTTGCAAATTGGTTTTACATGAAGGATGCTTGTACTCACAAATTATCACTTATTGTTAAAAAATGAAAACAAAACAAAACAAAAAAGCAGAGAAAGATGCAGAAAAGTTACGGCAGAATGCATGATCTGGGATGGGTAGGGGTAGAGTGGGGGGATGGGAAGGGGATATATGCCTGAACTGAATTGGAAAATGATGTATGAAATACACAAAGCATCGATAAAAAATAAATAAATAAATAAATAAATAAATAAATAAAATTGCATACCTAAAAAAAAAACAAAAAACAAAAAACAAAAACAGTGCCCTCTTCTAACCTCCGTGGCAATGCACAACACGGGTGCACAGACCTACATGCAGACAGTACATCCATACACATAAAAAATAAATAAAATTAAAAAACATTGACTTGCATTATTTTTATTTTATTAAATTAGTCAGTAATCCCGTCCTTCTCTATACAAATATATACACACAGATACATTAGACTAATGTCTTTTTTGTCTTTTTTGCCAAACACAAATTTTATAGTGATAACATTGATACACAAATTTGTAACTGAGATATTCAGAGTTTATATCTCTGTATAGAACCCCTATATTAAGCCTCATCCACCCATGTGGAAGAGGGAGCAGAAAGATTTTAAGAATCATGGTTGATGCACAAACCTAAAGTAAAATGAAGCTTTCAGGCCACTGGGAACTTGCTCATATGAACTTGCAACAATGGTCTCAGCATGAACAGAACACATACTGACTCAATCAGACATAAACTCAGCTTGAGGGAAATAGGCAGGAGGCCCAACCCTAGCTGAGCAACTATTGGCAACTGATTACTCAGGTTGAGGGAGAATAGATCTTCTTTAAGATCACTCAATAATCTGACTAGACTCGTGTGAATGAACTTTGTACCAAAGGACATCTGGCTACAAACACTTGACTATATAGGATTAAACAAATATAACAGAATGCATGAAATTCTGTGAGGAAGGGTTTGGGGAGAAAGGATGAGGGAGGGTGTATAAATTTGATTAAGTTCTATTATGTGAAATACACAGAAAACTCAATAGAAAATATATTCAAAAGAGTTTAAATGAACTTCATTTTCTATGTTGTAAAGTGGGTCTTTCTTTTTTAAAATTTTTTAAATTAATTTTATTTATTTCTGTATGTGTATGAATGTACTGTCTGCATGCAAGTCTCCGCGGAGGTCAGAAGAGGGTGTCGGATTCCCCTGGAACTGGAGTTCTCCTGGAATTGGAGTTTCAGACGGTTCTCGGCTGCCATGTGGGTGCTGGGGATCGAATCCGGGTCCTCTGCAAGAGCGGTCGGTGCCCTTAACTGCTAGGCCATCTCTCCAGCCCCGTAAAGTGGGTCTTTCTATAACTATACTTCTTAAAATCTTACTATTGACTCTGTTTTGTCTTTATGCCTGTCTATTAAGACTCATCTACTGTACCATTCTCTTAAACTCTCCCTTATTTCCCCAACTGTGATCTTGAAAATCCTGATTGATCTAATGTTTTTAAATGATTTTCCGAAAGTGAAAAAAAAGTGAGTTTGATCTCTTAAAATGTCTTATTTAAAATGACTTTGTAATTTTAAAAAAAAGTTGTATTGCAAACAAAGCTTGTATTTATGGATGCCAAAAATAGCAACAAAGATGTCCATTATTATTGTAGTTAATTATGCAATCCCTGAGCTAAGAAGATAAGTGCAGATTTCCCTAACATACCTTTGTCATTTGCCGCAAATTTTACAAAGGCCGAGAAACAGCCACTCCACTTTCACTCATCTGCAGTCCGTCAGCATAGTCTGTGAACCTTACCAAAGGACACAGCTCATATGTCATGCACGACTAACTGCAAAGCCTTGTCTTACCAGGTGGTCCTTTGCAGCTCCAAACTCCTATGAGCTGGCCAGAGAATGAGGCCTGGGAAATCCCAGGGTTATGGTATTTCTACATTGCCAGCAAATTTTTCAATTCCAAGAATCATGTTACTTCTCAATTCTGCTAAATCTATTAGCTTTATGGGAGTATGGCCTGATACAGTGCTGAATGTTCTGCCCCTGGCTATTCAGAAGCAGAGCAGGAAAATTAGCCTCAGCTTTAGCTGAATTCTACCTTGGAGCAGCCAGAAACCATGGCTCATATTAAAGGAAAACTGAGTATTTAATGTAGACTATAATATAGCCCTAAACTCCCTATGATGTTATATTTTTCCATTCTTTTCCCCACAGATAAACTGACACGTCTCATTTTTTAGAATGAAAATCAAAGAACATATATTAGACTGTCACAGCACACAGACAAAATATAATTCAGAATTATCTTCTTTTGAAAATAAGTCTTAGAATTGATAGTGTAGTATTGTGGATTACATAGTACAAGGTTTGTAACATATCATTTACTACAGTACCTTAAAACCATGACAATTTAAACTGACAGTTTGTAGTAAGACTACAGTCAACTATTTGATGACAGCACAGTCCTGTAATCAGGGTATTCTGGTAGTTTATTTTTCTTCTGCAGCACTATTAGAAGAAATATCTTGCTCATTCTGTCATTTATTATTATTTCAAGATTGCTCAGTAAAATAGCCAAATGCATGATACAATAAGTTTCTTCATTTGTTGAACAAGTTCAGCTGTCTAGAGTAATTTTTCTCTCTGACATAAAATGTAACATGGACATATTCAAGAGTATATATATATATATATATATATGCTGGAAAATTTGTAAATTTTTGTAGGCTCTAAGCCTTCTGTTTTCCAATTATTTTCTGGATTAGTGTTCAGTAGATCCACATGCCAAGCACTGAAGCTTTTTATTTTATGTTTTTTAATTTTTTTTATTAATTTTATTCATTTCTGTATGAGTATGAATGTGCTGTCTGCATGCAAGGTTGTGCACCCGTGTCATGCAATGCCGCGGAGGTCAGAAGAGGGTGTCGGATTCCCCTGGAACTGGAGTTCTCCTGGAATTGGAGTTTCAGACGGTTCTAGGCCGCCATGTGGGTAATGGGGATCGAACCTGGGTCCTCTGCAAGAGCGGTCGGTGCTCTTAACCGCTAGGCCATCTCTCCAGCCCCTGAAGCTGTCTTTTTAAAATTTTTATTTGTTATTGTTACTTTAGATATATGAATGTATTACCTGCATGTGTGTAAGTGCACCCATGTTATTATGCAGTGACTGTGTAGTCAGAAGACTGTGTTGGATTCCCCTGGAACTGGAGTTACAGATTGTGGTTAGTCACAAGGTAGGTGTTTGGGATCAAACCCAAGTGCTCTATAAGAAGAGTCAGTGCTCTTAACCACTAAGCCATCTCTTCAGACATTGAAACTGGCTTTTTAAAGTCTGCAATAGTAACTAGAATTGTATATTTTACTTAGAATTATATAGAAAAAATGGCAGGTATATCAAATAGAAACTCCAGGACATGATTCTTTTTTTTTTACTTATTTAAGGTGATTATTTTTAAAGCAAAAATGTCAAATTCAATAACTTGTATTATTTAACTCAAGGTGACTTTATAATTAAACCTAAATTTTAAATAGAAATATGGAAAGTAGCAGCAGAAGATAAATCGTATTCGATTAAAAAGCACTTTTGGTGAAATGAATGTTATCCTACAAACTATAAAAATGAGGATTGTGAGATGTCTCAGGAGCTAAAATGCTTACTGCCCAGGCCTGCTGATCTGTGTTTGACATCTGGAACCAACATAAAAAGTCAGATGGGGGATTGTATATCTGTAATCCCAGCACTGATATAGAGAAACAAGAGGCAGAACTGGCCAGAAGCTTCACAACCAATAGTCTGATATCTGCATTCCAATAACAAGATCCCCTGCCTGAGAGAGAGGGTGGAAAGAAAGAACAGAATCTCATTAAGTCATCCTCTACCTTTTATCTATAACTGTACCTTGGCATGTGATAAATTATTCTCAAAAACTCAACTTACAGGAGAAAGGGTTTATTTAGATTTATATTTCCAGAGGGATAATATCTCATGGTAAGGAAGACATGGTAACAAGGAAGGAAAGCATACCATCAAAGCAGAAGCTTGCTGATAAAATTGCATCCATATGAGAAGAGAAGAGTAGAGAGGAGAGAGAGAGAGAGAGAGAGAGAGAGAGAGAGAGAGAGAACTGATAATGTCATAAAAATCAACACCCCATATAAGT
>VZQC01010027.1:1865127-1937592 GCA_009823505.1 Rhizomys pruinosus
AATCTTTTTTTTTTTTTTTTTTTTTTTTCTGCAATGAGAGGAAAGGTTGTCTTTCTTTTGAAGAAAAGGGAGAAAGGTCAATTTCAGGGAGCTGCACATGAGAATTCATGGAGAGGAAAGATCAGGGAAAAGAGTATTTGGACAATGATTCCTGAAAACCATTACTGTCAGAAGACCGAGAGTCTCAGTCCTTATTTCTTTGTTTATGTTATCTTATTGTATATCGTCTATCTATCTATCTATCTATCTATCTATCATCTATCTATCATCTATCTATCTATCAATTTATCATCTATATATCATCATCTATCTACCTATCATCTATCTATCATCAATTTATATATTTTTATCATCTGTCAATCTATGATCTGCCCCATATTTAGTGTGTGTGTTTGTGTGTGTGTCTTTTTTAGTGTGGAAATTAGAGGACAACATTGAGGAGTTCACTATCTTCTGTTATGTAAGTTGTAGAAATTATAATTCAGGTCACAGGTTTGGCAGCAAGTGCTTTAAACCTCTGAACATCTCCAAAGCCCCAAGAGCCTTATTTTTGGTGGATCAGAAAGCTTTCATCATGCTCCTGTTTCTCTATCTTTAAGTTCTCTCTCTCTCTCTCTCTCTCTCTCTCTCTCTCTCTCTCTCTCTCTCTCTCTCCTTCCCAAGGTGTGGGATTCTTCATTTTCTGTGCTCTTTCAAAGAGGAGACTCTGTAATATTCCCTTTTGTTGGATTTGCAAGATTTGTCTATATTTATTATTCCCACTCATTCTGATGAAAGTGAAATTAGTTTTTTAGGAAGTTACTAAAGTTATGTGCTTAGTGGGGATGTGTCATGTTTGACTCTTGTGAGCTATCTAGGTCTGGAAAAATGTTTTAATTCTATCCTAATCCTGCAATGATCACTAGCTGCAAATTATTAAACTACAAAATCGTCAGCTGTGAAACATAACAATTGATGAATTTCCTGTGCTTGGAATTACTTAGAGTTAATTTTTAAGTGTGCATTCAACACTTCTGTAACATTTTCTGTGGCCTTTCCTTAAGAGCAGAATTGAGGACTCTGCAAGAATTGTCTCCTCTACTGGACACAAGGGTGTACAACAAATGGAGTACCCTGATCTTTATGGTAACAAGTGGTTTGCACACAACAGTTACCTATCTTTGTTTCAGTATTTTATACAAATTTTATTTGGGGAAATTTTAAAAAAGTTGAAATTGCTTTTAATTTGTTATGCATTTTACATTCAGTGTATTGTTAAACTACATATGGTAAGCAATAAACATAATATTATTATAATAATAAATTATCAATTTGAGTATTAATTGATATAATAAAAACTATCATATAACTATAAAATACTAATATACTAATGGAATAACTCTAATATGCAGTATATGCATATGTGAAAATTAGAAGATAGGGATCATGCTTAATATGCAGTATATGCATATGTGAAAATTAGAAGATAGGGATCATGCTTAATATGCAGTATATGCATATGTGAAAATTAGAAGATAGGGATCATGCTTAATATGCAGTATATGCATATATATCATGAGAAAATATATTAATCATGCTATAATATTAAGTCATTATATCTAGCTACATGTTATAAATGTCCTTAGATAATTTTGAAAAATAATCATGGCTGAACAACATACTTGCAAGCCTCACAACTTCTATAAAAATGTGAATTATATTACTACAATCTCACATTAACAAGAACAGTCTATTTTCCCTACTCCATGGGGACATCAGTTAATATGCAAATGCAATACATATGTTGTCAAAATTATAAAGAAAAGATATAAAGTAGATGCAAAGCTGTAACAGATCATTATCAATAAGTATATTGAAGATACTCAAGCTTCACATGTCTTTTACATCCCTCCATATGAATGGAATCCCAGTCTCCTACAGGAAAAATCTTTCAACACCTATTTAGATATGTCATCCCCTTCACATATTTTTCTATGCATTTATGTGTATACATATGTATGCTTATAGAAAAATGCATATTTTACATTTCCATTTAAAATTTTGTAGTGTGTGCACAGAATATTTTCATTGTTTTTTGACTAATTCCAATTTCTTTCTTTTTTTTTAAATTTATTTCTGTATGTGTATGAATGTACTGTCTTTATGCAGGTCTGTGCACCCGTGTCGTGCAATCCCACGGAGGTCAGAAGAGGGCGTCGGATTCCCCTGGAACTGGAGTTCTCCTGGAATTGGAGTTTCAGACGGTTCTCGGCCGCCATGTGGGTGCTGGGGATCGAACCCGGGTCCTCTGTAAGAGCGGTCGGCGCTCTCAACCGCTAGGCCATCTCTCCAGCCCTCTTTCTTTCTTAATAGAAGGCATTGTCAGTTTCAGGATAAAGGTATGGTACAGCGAATTTAGCTAATTTGTAAACATATTTTTATTATGTTTATGCTTCTTACATGCATGGAAGCTTATTACTTGGTAAAATGAATCTTTTCTGTGATCTATTTGTTTGGATGGGCTTATATGAAACAAACACTTTGAGAATATCTTCAAGTTTTATTACTACAAAGTAGGCTGCAGCTTAGGGCATTATGGTGGTTGTGCTTATATACATGGATAAAAGTGTCTATGTAACAACTGAAAATTGATGCATCCTACCACAGATCTCAGAAAATCTGACAGAGATAAGAATGAAGGCTTAATTATATAAACCCTCTGCAACTTGAAAATTATTATTGTTTTGATTTTTACACACCTACCCACTAATAAAGATAATCTCGTTTCCCTAACTTTTGATTTATTTCTAAATCTTTCTCTGCAAAGTAATTCTCCACAAATAATCACTTTTCTATTTGCTTCTATGTATTTTTTTTTGTTTGCTCAGATTTTTATTGTCTTTGGGGGAGCAATTTTATACTAATATATGTTTATAATGTATTCTTCTAGTGCACAGCTTGACTTTATTTTGGCTAACCTTTCTTTTGCATTATGGAAATTTAGAAATTTTAATTACTAAGGTTATGATATTCATTTTGTATGTTTTCTTTGCAGTGGCTTTCTTTACCCAAACTGCTAAACATATTTTCTTTTACTATATTTACAGCTTTGCTAGTTACATTTCTATTATTCTATCTTGAAGTGTAACAAATGGTGTAACCATATCATTTTATTGTTTTCTTATGAATATCAAAATTTCCTGAGACAGTTTAGTAACTAATTCATTTTTCCATATTTATACATTGCCAAATTCCTGTACATACAAACATCTAGTTTATAGGTTGCAGTTGGTGGTCAGCTTGTACATCTCAGTTCTTATGAAACTTAATTTATAAAACTAAAGTAGTGTTGCATGCTGGTGTGATCTTTTGCCTTACACCACCAATTTCCTGACTCTCTTTTTCTCTTTCAGCTTCTCTCACAATTGCCAGTCATCTTGACCAGTCCTATTCTGTGCCAATATAATACACATTTGGGGGTAATTACCTCAACTTCTACAAAAAGCATTTAGGTAATTGATAAAGGATTCATAATCCATCTACTCAGTCTATGCCTCTTATGGCCATAGCATCATTCACTTGATTTAATTTTCTTAAATATTTTATAAGTTATGGTTTTGACACAGAATGTTTTTATTATATTCATGTTCATTCTATGCAATTAGAAGTCTCAATCCTTGGCAAAATTAAATTTCTCTGTGACTTGACTTTTTAATATTTTAAAATTTTACTTTATTGAATTTTTGTTATTTTCCTCAAATATAGTTTGATGCCATTTACCTCATGTCTTTTCTCTCTAAACTGTCCCCATGCCCCCCATTTATATATTATATATTATAACATATACATAATTATATGTATATATTATATTATGTATGTATAATCTCTCACACATGGCCCAAAGTGTCTGAATTTGTGTCTCCAGATGTCCTTCAGTTTAGATCTATCCAGTGAAACAGCTCACCAAGAGTCCCATCTCTGTATGACACTGTATCTCTCCTTTCTAGCAGCAGTCAATTGCCAGAAGTTCCTTAGCTTAATTTAAGAACCTTTACCCATGTCCCCATGTCTATGCTTGGATTTTGACTGGGTTGAGCTTGCATAGCACTTGAGAATGCTCTCACTAATGCTCTGATTTCATAGGAGTAACTGACTCGCTGTCTGGAAAAAATGTTTCCTTGTGGCTATCCACCCCCTCTGTCTCACAGTTTTCCCACCTTTTCTACAATTATGCCTGAGACTTGGGAGGAAGAGGTTTGAAACAGGTGTCCTAATCAGGGGTAAGCCCTCTGCAAACATCCTGTTTTCTGCACATTGATCAATTGTGGGTTGCTATTGTAATCACCATCTACTCTAGAACAAGCTTCCCTGGTGAATGCTGAGAGTCCCATTCATCCTATATGCAGAGGTTGCAATGAAGATGTGTACTTAGGCCTAAAAGCTTGTCACAGACACTCTTTATGTTGGACCAGTTCTGGACTTCTGTGATAATCTACATGTCAGCTAGACAAACATAATGGGCTGTGATTATTTTTTATAGGCTTAATTAATAGCTATTATTTTGAGTTTTGTGGGGGTTTTTTTCGTCTTTTTGAGACACGGTCTCCCTGTAGCCACAGCCATCCTGGAACTCGCTCTACAGACCAGCCTGGCCTTGAACTCACAAAGATCCGGCTGCCTCTGCCTCCCAAGTGCTAGGATTAAAGGTGTGCACCACCACGCCCGGCTTAATAGCTATTAGTTTGGACAAGAAATGTCACTCTATAGTAATTTGTTGGTGGACAGAAAGGGGTACAGATTTGGAGTGATATAAATATGATCAAAATATAATGTATGAAAATTGAAAAAAATCCATAAAAATAAGCCAAAGTAAAATAGAAATTAAACAAAAACAAAATTAGTGGTAAGATACAATTGAATGGCAGAACATTCACCTGTCATGTGCAATGTCATAGGTTTATACTTCAGCATTTTACATGAATAAATAAATAAATAAATGTACACTAATTAAAAATGAATTCCCATGTTCTAAGTTTTTTCTAGCTCCATGGTGAAGTCTTATTTCCTATTTAGAGGTTTTTCATTATTTTAATTAATTTATTTAGAATTTGTCTCCATGTACTGTGTTTCTATGCACATTCTTACACAGGCATGGAGGTTGCTGTGCACATGACTGTGGAGTTCAGTGTTTGGTGTCTTTGTCATCATTTTCCATGTATCTGTCTTGAGACAGTAGCTCTCATTCTATCCAGTCAGTCAATTGGCTTCATGGCTAGGCAGTAAGCTCTGCAGATCTTCCAGCCTCTGCCACTCTGTGAGAACACACCCAGAATTTTTATAAGGGTTCTTGGGACCCAAACATTCATGGATTTGATACTTACATGACAGACATTTCTGACTGGCCATTTCCCCAGCTCCTACTTGAGATTTCTAGTAGACTGTTATGTCAAATTTTAAAATAATTTTAATCACTACTTAAAGCTATATTGGTCCTTGTCTAATTCTATTGGCTAAAAATCTCTGTGAATGTTCTACCTTGCTCCTAGGAAAATTTCCAGTGTACTATCATTTCTGGTATTGATAAAATATCTTTAGATTATACTAATGGAGACTGGCAAGGGTCTCAGTGGGTAAAAGTGCTTTTCTCCATTAGTTTGAAAACCTCAGATACATCATCAGTTTTCATGGTAGAAGAGAAACAAATCAAAATACATTCTCTGACTTCTACACACATAGCATATCATGTGAATAAATGCACAAATAAACTATAATAATGATAATGATAAAAATAGTTTTAAAAGAAACTTAGATTGTTTTAATAATCACAGTGTCCATAAAATGTTCTCATGAAAGTCAGGGTGTTGATTTGATTTAATTTGCCTTTAGCTATGACATATGGAATATGTTCTGAGATGACATTGTTCACATTAACATAATATTCAGAACTGCATTCTATATATGAAGAATATAATAGATGGGTAGAATGAAAATGCATATGTGGAAAATGTGTACATATATTACTGTAGAATCAACTAAGTGCTACTCCGGAGAAATCTTATTTTCTGCTGTGAACTACTTTTTGTCATTTCTTTTTTTTTTTTATTTCTGTATGTGTATGAATGTACTGTCTGCATGCAAGTTTGTGCACCTTTGTCGTGCAATGCCACGGAGGTCAGAAGAGGGTCTCGGATTACCCTGGAACTGGAGTTCTCCTCGTATTGGAGTTTCAGAAGGTTCTCGGCTGCATCATGGGTGCTGGGGATCGAACCCCGGTCCTCTGAAAGAGCGGTCAGCACTCTTAACTGCTAAGCAATCTCTCCAGCCCCAATTTCTTATGTTTAATTCTGAGTATACTGAGGAACTATTAAAATATTTAACTAGCATAGCTCAGTTCGGTCACTAGTATATTAAAGGAACTGGCTGTAGTGTGACTGTAATTACAATGCTTTTGGCACTCCTCAAAGACATGAGACACAACTTTTTAACCTTCCAATATGGATGAAGACTCATGTCTCTCCAATAATCCTCCAAACCTTCAAAGCCAGATGGGGACTGCTGAGATACCCAGCTTGTGGACTAGACAGCTAAGGGGATGTCAGCCTTGTCAGAATATAGACTGCCATTATTGGACTACCTGGGCTGTATCATGGAGGCTAGTACTATATATATATATATACATATATACATATATGTATGTATATATATACATATATATAAATATACATAGTTATATATATGTATATATACATACATATACATATATATACATATATATACATATATACATATATATGTATATATATACATATATACATATATATATACATAGTTATATATATATGTATATNAATTTTGTGTCTCCAGATGTCCTTCAGTTTAGATCTATCCAGTGAAACAGCTCACCAATATCATCCTTATGTACACGGCGGGGGTATTCGTCCTTTCTAGCAGCATCAAATGCCAGAATTTTCCTGCTTAATTTAAGACCTTCCCATTTTCCCATTTCATCTTGGATTTTTGACTGGTTACTTGCCAAGCACTTGAGAATGCTGCTCACTAAATGCCTATTTATGATAACTGCCCCTGTCTGAAAAATGTTTCCTTGCTATCCACCCCTCTGTCCACAGTTTCTCCACCTTTTCTACAATTGCCTAGGACTAAGAGGAAAGGTTGGAAACAGGTCCAATCAGGTGTGAAGCCCTCCTGCAAACATCCTGTCTGCACATGGATCATTGTGTTGCTATTGAATCACCATACTACTCTAAACAAGCTTCCCTGTGCATGCAGAGTCCCCATCCATCCTATACAAGTTGCAATGAAGATGTGTACTTAGGCCTAAAAGCTTGTCACAGACACTCTTTATGTTGGACCAGTTCTGGACTTCTGTGATAATCTACATGTCAGCTAGACAAACATAATGGGCTGTGATTATTTTTTATAGGCTTAATTAATAGCTATTATTTGATTTGTGCGGTTTTTTTTTTGAGACACGGTCCCTCTGTAGCCACAGCCATCCTAGAACTTCGCTAAGTCCTATCCTGGCCTTGAACTCACAAAAAGATCCGCGCCCTCCCTCCCAAGTGCTAGGATTAAAGGTGGCACACCCCCTCGCTAATAGCTATATATTTGGCACAAGAAATGCACTCTATATAAATTTGTTGGTGGACCGTAAGGACAGATTGAGTGATAATGAATATGATCAAATAAATTATGAAAATTGAAAACAATCATAATAAATAAACCAAGTAAAAATAGAAAAAACTAAAAAAATATAGTGTAAGACAATTTGAGCAGAACATCCCTGTCATGTCACACATAGTTTTACTTCAGCATATACATGATAATAAATAAATAAAGACCTATTCAAAAATATCCATTTCTAAGTTTTTCTACTCCAATGTGAAGTCTATTTCCGTATTTAGAGGTTTCATATATTTTAATAATTTATAGATTGTCTCCATATACTGTGTTTCTATGCCACATCTACACGGCATGAGTCTTGTGCACATGACTTGTGGAGTCAAATGTTGTGTCTTTTCATCATTTTCCCGTATCTTGTCCGAACAGTAACTCTCATCATCCCAGTCATCAAATTTCTGCTTCATGGCTAGGCATAAGCCTGCATCTTTCCAGCTCTGCACTCTTGAAACACCACCCAAATTTTTTTATAAGGGTTCTTGGGCCAAACAATTCAGATTGGATACTTACAAAGCATCTCTCGGACTGGCCCATTTCCCAGCCCTACTGGAGTTTCTAGTAGACTGGTTATTCAAATTTTAAAAATAATTTAATCACTAATTAAAGCTATATTGGCTTGTCTAATTCTATTGGCAAAATCTCGTTAAGTCACCTTGCCCTTAAGGAAATTCCAGTTACTATCCATTTCGATGAAAAATATTTATAATACTAAGGATACTGCAAGTCAGTGGTAAAATGCTCTTTCTCCTAGTTGAAAACCATCAGAACAATATCATCACTGGTAGAAAGAACCAAAATCAAACAACACACCTTTCTCTGGACTTTCTACATCACATAGCAATCATGTGAATAAATCACAATAAAGCTATAAATGTATATATGTAAATAGTTCTTAAGACAGAAGTTAACTGATTTCTAATAACACAGTTCCATAAAGTTCTCAAAATCAGGGTTGTCGATGTTATTAATTTGCCCTATCTATGACATATGAAAGTCTGAATACATGGGGTTCACATTACATAATAGTCAGAATGCATATATATAAGAATATAATATAGATGGTAGACATGAAAACATATGTTGGAAATGTGTACATATATTACTTGTAAACAACCAAGTCACCGAGAAATCTTATTTCCTGCTTGAATACCTTTTTTGTCATTTCTTTTTCTATTTTATTTCTGTATGTGAGAGTACCGGTTGCATGCAAGTTTGCACCGTTCGTGCAATCGCCAACGGAGCAAAAAGGTCCGGATTACTCCTGAACTGGAGTTCCTCTCGATTGGAGTTTCCAGAAGGTCTCCGGCTGCATCATGTGCTGGATCGATCCCGTCCCTGAATAGCCGTCAGCAACTTCTTAACGCAACAATTCTCCAGCCCCAATTCTATTTAATCTGATAAACTGAGAACTTATAAAATATTAACTACAAGCCATTCGTACTATATAAAAGAACTGGCTGTATGTACGTAAATTACAATCTTTTGTCATCCTCCAAAGACATGAGAACCAACTTTTTCAACTTCCAATATGGAATGAAAACTCATATCTCTCCAATAATCCTCCAAACCTCCAATGCCAGATGACTACTGAGATACCAGCTTGTGGACTAACAGCTAAGGGGATGTCAAACACGTCAGAATACAGACTGCCACTGTTATTGGGAACTGCTGTATCATTAGGCTAGTATATTATATTATATGAATATATATAAATGTATGTATATATAATATAAATAAATAAATTTAAATTTATAAACATACAATCATATATATACATATATATACAAATACAATATAAGTATAATAATAATACATTTATATTTACATGTAATATATAATATATAATATTAATATAATACACGTTGCAATGCAATCAGTATATATATATATACATATATATATATATATATACATAGTTATATATATATATATATATATATATATATATATACACTGTAGCAATGTAAGTTGGAGAGAACAACAAAAGAACTGAAAAAAAATCCTGGAGAGACTCCAAAATGATGCAGGACATGTATGGCAGATTGCAGGGACTTGGGCGGGGTGGGGGGGATGGAAAGGGTAGCGACTCTAGATTCATTTGAAAAATGATGTATGACCTATGGAAAAAGTTTAATAACAATAAAAAGTGTTTCAGAATTATTATGACTATTGCTGTATTTTCAGTCTTGGCTCAGAACAAACTATAAAGTCTTCCTTATTGTCTTCTAACAATGCAAGACTTCATCTGAGAGGTCAATATTTTTTTTCTTGTATGTGATGTTTTGGGCAATCTTGGACTATGCAGAACATCACAACCACAATGCAGTCTATAACGTTCACCCATTTGGGCCCTAATGACAGTCTCTTGACTCCATTAATATTTCCTACTCCAACTCTTGAGTAATTATGTGCCTCACCTCTCCAAATGTCCTTTTTAATTTTTATGTATTATTTTCATTTGGTTTATTTATTTATTTATTTATTTATTTATCTTTATGAATGTACTGCCTTCATGTATGTAATGGCAGCTGCATTGTGCAATGCCCTGGAGGTCAAAAGAGAGCATCTGATTCCCTGGAACTGGAGTTACAGAAGGTTGTTAACTTCCATGTGGGTGCTGAGAACCAAACTCTGGTCCTCTACAAGAGCAGCCATGCTTTTAACTGGTGAGCTGTCTCTTCAACCCCAGATATCCTTCTTGAAAGAGATGAAAATCAAGTTAGCTGAATCGTGGCTTCCAACCTTAGGTCTAGGAAACCCACAGAGAAACTCATGAAGCTTTAAGAAGGAAAAGTTTTTTTGTTTGTTTGTTTGTTTGTTTGTTTTGCAGTTCTTTAAAAATTAAACTCTGGAAAGATTCAGAAAAAGACACAGGACATGTATGGCAGACTGCAGGGACTCGGGTGGGGTGGGGGCATGGAAAGGGAAGCAACTCTAGATTCGATTGAGAAATTATATATGACCTATGGAAAAAGTTTAATAACAGTAAAATAAAAGCAAAGTGAATGAAATATTTTTAAAAAGAAGGGACAGTTCTTGAGAGTGCTCTCACATGTAGGATGCTGATAATTCGCTTCTGCAGGTCTTTTCATTAGGAAGATGTTTGGCACCTGTCCTAGTTTGTCTTCCATTGCTGTGACAAAACACTCTGACTGACAACAACTTGGGGAGGAAAGGGTTTATTCAGCTTACATCTCCTGGGTCACAGTTCATCACTTAGGGAGCCCAACATGGGAACTCAGGGCAGGAACCTGGAGGCAGTCACTGAAGCACAGGCCATGGAGGAATGCTGTTCACTGGCTTGCTCCCCTGGCTCATGCCCAGCCTGTCTTGTTATATGATACACAACAACCTGCCCATGGTGGCACCACTCATTGTGGGCTGGGCCCTCCCACATTGCCTGACAATCAAGACAATACTCCACAGATGTGGCCAGAGGCCAGTCCAATGGAGCCAATTCCCCAGTTGAGGCTCCCTCAACCCAGGGTGTCAAGTTGACACTAAAGCTATACAGCACAATTGACCCCTTGTCAACTTGACACACAAAACACATCACTATTAAACCACCACCTTTCCAGTTCTTATCCCCAAAGTATGATATTAACTTTAATCACAACCTAAGACTGTACAATTTTAAAAGCCCCACAGTCCCTAAAATATCCAAACACTTAAAAGTTCACAGTCTGTTAAAAGTCTCTTAACTGTGGGCTGCTGTAAAATCCAAAACAAGTACTGTCTTATTTCAAAGGGAAGAATCAGGCACACTCAAACAAAACCTAACTCAAGCAAGTAGCTCACAGCTGGACACCTGGGACTCACTCACAATCTTCTGGGCTCCAAAGGGTTTTGGCAGCTCCCCTTCTCTGACTCTGCCATCCATGGCACACACAGCTCATCTCACAGGCCCAGGCCAACTCCATTCCACATCTGCTGCTGCTTTTGGTGGTCATACCACAGTCCTGGCATCTCCAAAAAGCTGGGGCCACCACTGAAACTGAGGTTGCTTCTGACCTCTCCTGATGTAAAACCTCAGCTTCTCTTCCTGACCCCTGGAATCCTGGGGTCTTCACTGCAACCAAGGCCTCACTCTGACCAGTGGCCTTTCCTGGCCTCTCCTAGTGTCAGTCTTCAGCTGCTCTCTGTGAACCCTTAATGCTTTCTACACCATAACCATATAGGAGACTCTTACACAGTACCAAGTCCTGCTTCTGGCTTGACATGGAGGATATGGCCCCTTCTGGAACATAGCTTCTGTGTGCTGACCCTGAAGAAATTCTTCCCAGAAGATTTCACCACAGTGATGCTGGTTTCTTGTTACTTACAGCTGATTTTTCAGCCCCAGCTAACCAGCATCAATTTTCCCAGTACAACAAAGATTTCACTTCAGGTTCTGGTCTCTTGTTACTTACAGCTAATTCTTCAGCCCCAGCTGACCAGAACTCACAGACTAAACAATCCTGGTGATCTCTGCTTCTTTTTGAAACTAGAAACTTCACAAGCCAGGCCTCCATCTTCTACAGCTCTTTCAGCAAAACTCTTCCAAGTTCCACAGTCACAATCTTTAGGCATTCAATGATTTTTCTAGCCCAAAGTTCCAAATGCCTCCACAATCCTTCCCCAAAACACCAAGGTCAGGTCTGTCACAGCAATGCCCCACTCTCTGGTACCATTGTCCTAGTTTGTCTTCCACTGCTGTGACAAAACACTCTGACTGACAACAACTTGGGGAGGAAATGGTTTATTCAGTTTACGTCTTCTGGGTCACAATTCATCACTTAGGGAGCCCAAGTCAGGAACTCAGGGCAGGAACCTGGAGGCAGGAGCTGAAGCACAGGCCATGGAGGAATGCTGTTCACTGGCTTGCTCCCCTGGCTCATACCCAGCCTGCCTTCTTATACAGTACACAACAACCTGCCCAGGGTGGCACTACTCATTGTGGATGGGCCCTCCCACATTGCTTGACAATCAAGACAATACTCCACAGATGTGGTCACAGGCCAATCCAATGGAGCCAATTCCCCAATTGAGACTCCCTCAACCCAGGTGTGTCAAGTTGACACTAAAGCTATCCAGCACAGCACCCAAATTATATCAAAAACTTTTAAAAATACTTTCTTCTTTGGGAAAAAATGATCAATGTATCCAGTTGCAATTACAAGGTGTTAAATCTGGTGACAGGCTCAATAATTCAGGCAGGTCACAGTAAGCCAACAAGCTCTGCAGCATTGGTATAGCAGCTGTTGTTCTCCAGCATCTCAATCTCAAGAGAATTCCCAATGTCACAAGAATGTTCTTTAATCAAGCCTTACATAATGTTTTGGAAAGCTTTAGAACTTTTTTCTACACCTTAAACATTTTTAATAACACGTATCTTTTTTTACATTTATTATTTTATTATTATTATTAAACTTTTTCCATAGGTCATACATCATTTCTTGATCAAATCTAGACTCACTTCCCTTTCCATTCCCCCATCCCACCCAAATCCCTGCACTTTGCCATACATGTCTTGCATCTTTTGCCTAGTCTTTCCAGAGTATTTTTTCAGTTCTTTTGTTGTTCTCTCCAACTTGTGTTGCTACATTATAAAATCTTCTAGTTGCACCCATTTACCTGCAAATTTCATGATGTCATCCTTCATTACCGCTGCATAGAACTCCATTGTGTAGGTGTACCACATTTTCTCTATCCACTTATCAGTTCAGGGGCATTTGGGTTGGTTCCAGCTCTTCTCTATTGCCAAGAGCGCTGCAATAAACATGGATGTGCATGTATCTCTGTGGTAGGAAGAGTCTGATGGTAATATTCCCAGAAGTGTTATGGCTGGTTCAGGTGGTAGACTCATTTTGAGTCTTTTAAGGGTTCTCCATACTGCTTTCCACAGTAGTTGTACAGGTTTCCATTCTCACCAGTGGTGGATGAGTGTTCCCCTTTCCCCACAACCTCTCCATCATTTTGTATCACTTGTTTTCTTGATCCTTGCCAGCCTTATTGGGGTGAGATGATATCTTAAAGTGGTTTTAATTTGCATTTCCTAAATTATTAGAGATGTTGAACACTTTTTAAGATGTTTCTCACCCATCTCTATTTCCTCACTTGTGAAGACTCTGCTTAGCTCTTTGCTCTGTCTTTTGAGTGAGTCATTTGTTTTCTTCTTTGTTTTTTGAATAGTTTATATATTCTGGAAGTTAATTCTCTGTCAGATGTATCAGCAGTGAAAGTTTCCTCCCACTCTGTGGGTTTTCTCTTCACTTCCCTGATTGTTTTGTTTGCTGTACAGAAATTTTTGAGTTTAATAAGGTCCCACTTGTCAATTGTCGACCTTATTTCCTGTGCAGTTCCTGTCTGATTTAGAAAGTCTTTTCCTAAGCCTATGTTTATAAGTTGCTGCCAACTTTTTCTTCTATCACCTTCAGTGTTTTGGGTTTCACATTGAGGTCTTATTCCTAAAGATTTTGCTTTCACTCTTCAAACATCTATGTACACTTATAGAAAATTGGTTTTATTAGTGTTGTAATATACCCTGTGGTTCAATTATTTTATTTTGATTCTATTTTGTTAATGTGTAGAGGAAGCCTATTCATTTCCTATAAATTTTTGTATGCATATGACACAATTAAAAACTAATTAGCGGGGGCTGGAGAGATAGTCTAGCAGTTAAGAGCGCCGACCCCTCTTACAGAGGACCCGGTATCGATCCCCAGCACCCACAGGGTGGCTGAGAACCGTTTGTAACTCCAATTCCAGGAGAACTCCAGTTCCAGGGGAATCTGACGCCCTCTTCTGACCTCCGCGGCATTGCACGACACGGGTGCATAAACCTACATGCAGACAGTACACTCATACACATACAAAAATAAATAAAATAAAAAGAATATTAAAAAAAAAACTAATTAGCATTGGGGCTGGAGAGATGACCTAGCGGTTAAGAGCGCCGACTGCTCTTGCAGAGGACACAGGTTTGATCCCCAGCACCCACATGGCGGCTGAGAATCGTCTTTGACTCCAGTTCCAGGGGAATCTGACACCCTCTTCTGACCTCTGCGGCATTGCATGACACGGGTGCACAAACCTACATGCAGACAGCACATTCATACACATACAAGAATAAATAAAACAATAAATAAATATCCCTTTAAAAAAGTAATTAGCATTTCTTATTAAAATTTACCTAAAGAATAAATTTTAAGATTTAGGGATATTTGATGGCTACAAGGAAACAGAGTTTTCCAGAGAGAAGGAAGATTATTCATATGAACTTGCAGCAATGTTAACCACATGCACAAGATCCATGCAAGCTTCAAAAAGACAGGAACACAGCACAGAAGTGGGGAAATGAGGACATGCCCTAGCATTACCTGAGGAACTACTGACAACTGATAACTACTGAGAGAGTGAGAAAGTTGTTTTCCTTTAAGAATGTGGCACTAGCTGGGCATGGTTGCATATGCTTTTAATCCTAGCATGTGGGAGGCAGAGGCAGGCAGATCTCTGTTTGTTCAAGGCCAGCCTAGTCTACATAGTGAGTTCCAGGACAGCCAGAGCTACAGGGAGAACCTGCATCAAAAATGCATAATGAGTTCCAGGACAGCCAGAGGGAACCTGCCTCAAAAACACACACACACACACATACACACACACACACACACACACACACACACACAAACACACACACACACACCACCACACACACACAAAAAAAAAAAAAAAACACTTTTGTGACACTACATATGTTAGCCAGGATACAGTATATGGAAACACACCTAAGGAAATTCGGAAATTTGTGGACACAAACTTGACTCAGTTGGCCTTGAAAAATACAACACAGAGTTCTAGGCAATGGTAAAGAAAGACGACATCATGAAATTTGCAGGCAAATGAATGAAAGCAGATGCTGTTATGCTAAAGGATGTAACACGGTCTCAGAAAAACAAATGACATATGATTTCCCTCTTTTGTGGATCCTAGCACCAAATCCTTATGTGTAAGTCAAGGCGGGTAATTTTTTAGGAAAAATAATATGACATTGAATGATATTACTATGGATATAGCCTGAAGTTTATGTCTATTTTCCCAAGTTCTAAGATTTATGAGAGAGAATAAATACCTTCCTTAAAAGTATCAAGTTGCTATGTAATTTGTGAATGTAAAGTTTTCTATATATTATATATAGTATAGTATACATATTGTATACATATGTATATATATATATATATATATATAATATTGTTAACTGCATGCAAATTTCTGTTAAAATGTGACTCCATAAATGTCTTTTGAAATTAACCAATAGTGTATATTCAGACTTTGTAATTTTGAGATATATATATATATATATATATATATGAAGAGTATATATGCGTATTTTGGAGTAATATAAAATTAAAGTGAACACAAAAGAGAGTTCTCAGAAAAAAATATTACACAGAGTATATAAAATTAATGGAGGGTTCTATAAGAGGGAGTGTATTAGTCACTTTCCTGTTGTTGTGATAAAACCACCATGACCAAGGGAACTTATAAAAGAAAGAGTTTATTTGAGCTTATGATTGACAGTTCCAGGGAATCAGAGTCCATTGTGGCAGGAGGCATGGTGGTGGCTGGGACTGGAGCAGCAAGCCAAGGGTCACATGTTCAAATGAGCACAGGAAGCAGAGAGAGAGAGACTGTAGACCTCAAGGCTTGTTAAACTCACTAAGCCTGCCCCCAATGATGTACTTCCTCCAGCATGGCCACACCTTCTAAGACCTCCAAGAACAGTGCCACCAACTGGAGACAAAATGTATGAGTACTTAAAGCCTATGGGGGGACACTCTCATTCAAACCACCACAGGGAGTCTTCAAATTAGCAAAATATATTAAATGAAATTCACAAAAATTCAATAAAATACTTAGAATTTGATATATATGGTTGTGTTTTGTGTGTGCTATTTTTCAGATAAATATATGTTATCAATATTTTGATTATTGCTTGTCACTGAAACTCCTTTCCAGGGAGAAAGGTAAGCAAAATCTACACACTCCTTCCAAGGTGCCAATGAAAGACTTCACATTAATTTCACCAACTTTCACTCTAGGAATCAGCAAGTTTATTGGGGCAACTTAAAAGAGCAATGGTAAAGTGATATTTACAAGAGTGAGAGTGTTCTCCCCCAAAGGCCACACAGGAAAATATCCCCCAATAATCACGTGTGGATAATGACTTCTCTTGATCCTCACAAATGGAAGCCCTGTCCCTTAGACTTCTCCATCTTATTTACTCTGACTCTTTCAGAAGCCGCACACATACCCCAGACCAAAAGATGTGACTAGATAGTCAAGACAAAGTCTCATGAGGCTCTGTGGCTCATCTTCAATGAGGAGAGGTCAATAGACAACAAGTCCAGCTGTGATGGTCCTTCTCTCACATGTCTAGCTGAACTCAGGAAATGACATCTGTTTTGCATGGAGGACAGCTCTGGATAGCTTTGGTTGACAGCATTTATAAATATGGCCAGTGTAATTCTGAAGTAATGTGTCCTTTGCTTTGGTGTTTACTATAGTTTTTTGTCTTTCAATATGAGTGGGGGAGCAACAATTACATGAGCTAATGTGTAAAAAATTTAATGCGTCTTTATGAGACATACGATTGCAATATGGTATTATTCAATTTCTCTAATGCCCTTTAAATTTTCATTTTCTCTATATATTCTGAAGCACAGCATATCATTTTGCTGCTGTGTTTTTCACATAATTGTTTATAACATTCTTGTACTTCCTCCTACGTTCATGCTTTGTCTAGTCATGATCAATCCTGTAATAATATTTCATAATGAAGTAGGTATGCAATTCTCTACCTTAACCATTAATTATAAAATTGACTGCCTTGCTTCCATTTCCAATGTTGGCCAGCCATAGTCACTTTCTATGTTTAGGATTATTAGTGAGCATCTCTGTGTTAGAAATACTTTGAATCTTAGAATATGTCAGAAGTCTTCATTATGTTTATTTGTATTTATTATTCACATGGCTAAAAATTTATATTTCTTCACACATTTTTTGGTCTTTTTTGAGACAGGGTCTCCCTGTCATCCGAGCTGTCCTGGAACTCACTCTGTAGACAAGGCTGGCCTTGAACTCACCAAGATCCACCTGCCTCTGCCTCCCAAGTGCTAGGATTAAAGGCATGTGCCACCATGGCCGGCTTCACACATTTTTAAATTTTTTTAAATTTATTTATTTATGTGTATGAATGTACTATCTGCATGTAGGTTTGTGCACCCGTGTCGTGCAATGCCGCAGATGTCAGAAGAGGGTGTCGGATTCCCCTGGAACTGGAGTTACAGACAGTTCTCAGCCGCCATGTGGGTGCTGGGGATCGAACCTGGGTCCTCTGCAAGAGCAGTCGGTGCTCTTAACCGCTAGGCTATCTCTCCAGGCCTGCTTCACACATTTTTAAACCATCTGTCTATTGGGTTAATTCTGAGTATACTGTGGAAATAGTGTGTCTTTTCTCAGACTACCATGTCAAAGCACTGTGGACAGGAAAGCTTGAGAAATAAAAATAAATATATTTTTTCATAATTTTCAAGTTTCAGTGTCTGACATCAGGATAGGAGCAAGGTTTTTGTACATTTTGTCCACAGAGAGCTGTTTTCTTTTTGTGACTTCATATAGGGGAGAAGAGAGAGAGAGAGAGAGAGAGAGAGAGAGAGAGAGAGAGAGAGAGAGATCTGATTTCTCCTTTTAACAAGGATACAAATGCAATCTAAGTGTGCTCACCTACTAACTATCTAAACATACTTACCCACAAATGTTCCACTTACTCATGTGAATAGTGTAAAGTAGCGATTTGGTTTTCAACATATGAACTTTATATTTCATAACTATTTTTGTTAATGAAAAATATATCGATCAACTGAATCATTTTCATGTTTCTGCTTAGCTTTGTTTCATTTTCTTGCCATTCGGTTAGGGATATTAAAAGGATTTGTATGCCTTTCAGGTTAGTTCTAGTTTGATGCTACAATGAATGCTACACTTTCTCCTCCACACTCTTCCTTGGTTTATTATTCCAAGTAGAGGTTTGTAATGATTCATTGATACTGTCATTTCAAAGAAATTATATTCTTTTCTTTTTCCTTTTATTTGCATTGATTTTTTTGCTGTTCTTACAATGCATCTTGGTCATATTTCTACCCCTCCCCTCTGTACACTCTTATCCCCCACTCAGCCTACCAGGTTCCATGCATTCTGTCATATATTGAGTCAAGTTAGTCCGTTTAAACGTCCTCTACTATGAGGCCATCCATTAAATCTATTTCTTGTTTTCTTTTTAGAATTTGAAGATTTTCTTCTAAGACATAATTATATATTTTTACTTTGAGGATTTCAATAGTTCGATTTAGCTGTTATACTTCTCTCTATTTCTGTTTTGGTTTTGTTGATGCTCCCTTAATTTTATATTATTCCAGAATACACATATTTACACTTGATATACATACCCAAATGGCAGTCTGAAAATAAATTATAAGTTAATTACCAAACACATTTTAGCAGTAATTTTGCATGCAGGCACAAAGAAATATATTTTACATTCCCATGTTACATACCAATTTAATGCATGTACTTTTAAAGAAGGAATTGACTCTTTCTCATAAATCTTAGAACTTGGAAATATAGAGAAATAAACTTCAAGTCATATATATACTATCATCAGATTTGACTTACATATACGGATTTGGTTGTAGGATCCACAAATGAGGGACATCGTTTCTCATTTGTTTTTCTGGGACTGTGTTACTTCACTTAGTATCATGGGATCATATTGCAAAGACAGGTTTACAACCATGTTTATTGCATCTCTCTTCACAATAGCAAAGAGCTGGAAGCAACCCAAGTGTCCCTCAACTGATGAGGGGATAATGAATATATACTACTTCTACACAATGACCTTATATGCAATGGTAAAGAAAGATGACATAAAATTTTCAGATAAATGGATAGCACTAGAAATTATATCCTAAGCCAGTTGTAGTGGTGGAGGCTTGGGATCCCATCATTCGTGAAGGGCCTGGAGTTCTAGGTCATCATGGACTTGTGATGACATAATGTCTCAAAAAGCAAATGGGGGATAAATTAATTCATCACATTTAATTCATCAGATTAGCCTTTCAACTTAAAATTTGTGAATTATTTTAGATCAAGATGGTATATTTATATGAATTCAATATTTTTTCATTTTTTGGATATGATTAAAATAGTGAAATGTTCCAGGTGTGGTGGTGTATGCCTTTAATCCTAGCAGTTTGGAGGCAGAGGGAGGTGGATCTCTGTGAACTCAAGTTCCAGGACAGCCAGAGCTAAAGGGAGACCCTTTTTCAAAAAGACCAAGAAAAAAGTGAAGTGTTCACAACAGTTCATTTGTTTACTTTCTTTCTTCCCATTCCGGTTGTTCGGCTTTGCAGCAGGTTCCACTGTGCATGAAATGCTGACTTCCCTTACCTGGATTAAATGTTATGACAAGAGATATGAGAGTAAGGCTACTCATCTTCCAATGAGTTAAGTCCTAACAGAGACATTAGTGGGAAGAATATGGCCAAGAACAAAGGTCGTGGTTATTAACTGTTGATTACCAACCTACACAAGGATTGTGTCTTATACATAGAGTAACTAATTTTTCAAATGTTGGCAGTACGAGATCAAGTGCCAAGAAGGCAAGGGTCTTCCTGCTACCGTCTTGTTCCTGCAACCTTACATGGTTAGAGGAGAGAGGTCAGGCACTTCCTGATATCCCTTTTAAGAGGATACTAAGCCTGTCAATTAAGACTCCACCTTCTTGACCTAATTGCCTCCAAATTGCCACACCAGAAAATATTTTCATAATTGGATTAAAATCCAAAATGTGAATTTGAGCAGGTTGTATTCTGTATTAAGAAAATAGAGTTTGTCTCCTCATCTTTGTGATGTGTGAAATTATTTTGCTATTGGCTATGACCAGACTTTTTGTCTATATTCTATTTTTTTTCTACCTGCTTCTTAACATAGGAGTGTGGTAAAACTAAAAACTCAATCAATAGTCAATGGTGTCTTAAGGATGCCTATTCATTTTCTCTTATTCCAACAAATCAGAAACACAACTGGAATTCTTTTTAATAATTGGAATGTGACATTTTCATGGTATTATTTTGAACCAATATTTTTTGGACTTTTTGAACTTTTTGAGACAGGGTCTCTCTGTAGTGTCATCTGGTCTGGACTCACTATATAGACCAGGTGGGCCTTGAATTCATAGAGATCCTCTTGCCTTTGCCACCCCCCCCTGGGTGCTGGGATTGAAGGCTTGCAACACCACACCCAGCAATGAAGCAATATTTTTATGTGCATGTGTACTGTTAAAATTCCCTATCTGTTTAGGATTTCAGTCGCCTCAGCCCAACTTTACCCTATTCTTATCCTTACGGACACTTAATTTTAACCAAAAGGGTGATTGGATTTTTAGTTATAAACATCATTTCCTTTTTTCTGGGCATTAAGAAAAAAGATGCAGGACTCCATAGTTCATTCCCCTTCTCATTAAATCTTTAATCCGTTTCAGAAATCAGTGCTGGCTACATTGCTAATCGTCATGCATACAGTATAAATATGATGATGAACTCTGAATTTTAAAAGTAAAAACTACATGCTAATTGTGCTGGATAGCTTTAGTGTCAACTTGACACACCTGGGTTGAGGGAGCCTCACTTGGGGAATTGGCTCCATTGGACTGGCTTGTGGCCACGTCTGTGGAGTATTGTCTTGATTGTTAGGCAGTGTGAGAGGGCCCAGCCCACAATGAGTAGTGCCACCCTGAGCACGTTGTTGTGTACCGTATAAGAGGGCAGGCTGGGTATGGGCCGGGGGAGCAAGCCAGTAAGCAGCACTCCTCCATGGCCTGTGCTTCAGCTCCTGCCTCCAGGTTCCTGCCCTGAGTTCCTGCCTTGGGCTCCCTGAGTGATGAGCTGTGACCCAGGAGATGTGAGCTGAATAAACCCTTTCTCCCCAAGTTGGTGTCAGTCAGAGGGTTTTGTCACAGCAATGGAAGACAAACTAGAACACTAATGAAGATTAAAACTCTGTAAATCCTAGACTTCATTGTGTCAGATTCTTATTTTACAATGTTTCTTCTTTCTAGAAAACAATTCTAGGAGAGGCACAGGTTAGAAACACATCTCATATCTCTTTTACAAAGATTCACTTTGTGTTCATTTAAGAAAATTTAACAGAGTTGTGAGTAGCATTAAAATAAAATATTTTATTTTAAAAATTAGCTTTTGGGAAAAAAATAAAAGAGAGAACAACTAAGTTAAAAATGCCATGTTTCATAGTCCCTTTTTCTATCATCTTCTATGTATCTGATGCCTCAAAATGTCTAAGATAGAGACAGGTATACTCATGCATGATGATAACATAAAATATGAGCTGTTGACCTCCGTGACCTTATAAACTCAGAAGCCTAAGAATGATCAACCCAACCAATGAATAAGCAAAAATTGAAAGAAGATAAGGACAGGTCTATTAAAATTTGATTTACTTCTTCAGAATGATTATGAATATGAGGCATAGATTCAACTAAACAAAGTAGATGCTGAAGAGATGGCTCAGTGGTTAAGAACACTGGCTGCTTGTTGAGAGGCTGAAGAGATAGTTCAATGGTTAAGAACACTGGCTGCTCTTCAAAAGCTCTGAGGTTCAATTCACCGGACCCACATACCTGGTAACAACTGTTCATAACTCCAGTTTCATGGGATCCAATGCCCTCTTCAGGGCTTGGCATGGATTGATGCCATTGGTGCACGTATATTCATGCAGACAAAATACTCATACACATAGTGTTAGTTACTTTTCTATTTCTGTGATGAAACATTGAGCAAAGCAAATTATAGAAGAGTTTATCTGAGCTCATCGTTCTCAGGGAATTAGAGTCCATCATACTGGAGAGGTATGCTTGCAGGAGTAGAAACTGGAGTGACCACATCACAAGCAGGGACAGGATGCAGAGAGTGACTGGAAATCTGGCAAGGTCTAATGACTCTCTAATACCACCCCCAGTGATGTGTTTCCTCTGGCTTGACCATACCTTTTAAGATCTCCCAAAACAGCATCACCAAGTATGAACAAAAAGTCCTGTAAAGAGGGATCAGCTATGAGGGAACAAGATAGACTCCATTTTTCTTTTTTGTGGAAATACACCCCCACCCTCAGATTCCAGGTAAAAGCACAGAATATTGCAATAGCTAGCAGGGAAGGACCAAAGGTTCTTTGTTGAAATTAGCTAGCAGGGAAGGACCAAACGTTGTTTGTCATTGTTCAGTGCCTTTGAGCCACTAGTGACACATTCCACATGCTGTCCTTCCCTTCTTGGCTCAGCTCCAGGACTTGTCTCCTGCATGCAGATCGACAGTCTCTAGGCTTCGCCCTGGCAAGAAGTGGGGAGGGAAAACTGCAGGATATCACCCCTGGAAATGAGCAGATTCACACATGCAGAGAGCCGGGAGAATAGTAACTCTGTTTATTTTCTGTCAGTGAGGTCTATATATTGAAGGCTACTGTGCTCTGGGCAAGGAAGTGGGGTCAGGTGGAAGGGAGGGTTGAGCCACCTTGGCTCTAATCAGGGGGCTGCAGAGCTCTGGTTAGTGCAACAGGTAACCAGAGGTGTGTTATTTTGCTCAGTGCCTCAAGGGAAGGGGTCTGGAACTTTGCAGAAATAGGGTGAAGCAAGAATCATTGCAATATCCTGAATCTTCCTGCTACAGATAACTATGAATGCCCACAGAGATATCAGATAACCGGAGATCTTTCCAGACAGGTCTTACAAGTTCTTGCTATAAACCACACACAAAGTTTCATTCCCAGAATTGTTTGTTGAAAATACCTAACAGGGAAAGACCAAAGGTTAAACATGTTTGTCTTCCACCAGGATATGCTCAATGAGTAAAGATCTCCACCCACAGCACCACCAAAGCCGACCTATCAGTTTAAAAAATCATGCTTCCTCAGTCCCTGTGAATCAATAACAAAATGCCAAAGCTGGGAAAATTCCCTGCTTGCAATTTTTCCCTTTTAAAAACCCAACTCCCCTAGACCAAGGGCTGCCCTCTCCTCTCCACTGTGTTGGACAGGCTAGCAGCAGGAGCTCCAGCTCAAATAAATACTCTTTGTATTTATAGCAGAGCAGTGTGTCCTGCTGGTCTTTCAGGGGTCTCTGTGATCTGGGCATAAGAGTTCAATTATGTGTAATCTATGGGAGGGGACATTCTCATTCATACCATCACACTCCTCTCCCTGGCCCCCACAAGATCATGAACATAGAAAATGCAAAATGCACTTAGTGCAAATTTAAAAGTCCCCATAGTCTTTACCAATCTCAATACTACTGAAAATTCCACAGTCCAAAGTCTCTTCTGAGACTCAGGACAATATCTTAACTGTAAGCCCCTGTAAAATCAAAAGACATATTACATGCTCATAATGTGTGCAGTGGAAATAAATGGACATTCTCATTGCAAAAGAGAGGGATAGAGGTGTTGTGAGGAAATACCAGACCAAAGGAGACCAGAAACTTGAGGGCAATAAATATTGGAGTTGTATAGTCCAGAATGGTGAGAAAAATAAATCACTTTGTGTACAAGCAGCTCTGTCTATGGTACTTTAGTAGAGCAAGCCAAACTAACCAAGCCAGTGTGGAGATTCTGCACACAAAAGATGGGATTACTTGTAAGTAGAAGTATGCAAATCTAGTAAAATTGCTTTACATCTGTGTTGTTCTTTATTTCTGAGAGATTTTGCCTATTTTGTTGCTATCGTGAACAAGCACATTTTGAGCCTAGTATCTGTATCTCTACATGATAATTCTACTAGCACGGTATTAAAATATAAATTGGAGTTTATATGGTAAGGCCTTATAAGAAAATCTTATCTTTATAAAATCAAATTATGAAATCAAATTTAATATCAAACAATATCTTTCAAAGTAAAACTAATCAGAAGAGATGAAGAGGGTCAGTCACTACATCCTTATCAAAGGAACAATCAAGCATGAAGCCCTCATAATCATAAATAAATATGCACCAAAGTCTGGTACACCAAACTTCATGAACACAATCCTGAAGTACTTCAAGGCATTGATCAATCCCAGCATACTAATAGTGGTAGACTTCAATACCCCACTGAGCCCATTGGACAGGTCAAATGGACAAAGAATAAATAGACAGACATCTGAACTGAACAATACAATACACCAAGTGTACCTAACAGAAATCTACTGCATATTCCACCCAAACACCAAAGAATATACTTTCTACTCAGCACCCCACGGATCATTCTCCAAAATCAACCATATACTGGGACACAGAGCAAATCTCAGCAAATACAGAAAAATTGAAATAATTTCAGGCATCTTATCAAACCACAGTGCAATAAAGGTTAATATCAACACCAGGAAGATCCTTAATAGCTACAAGAACACATGGAGGCTAAACAACACACTACTGAATAATGAATGGGTCAAAGGGGAAATAAAGAAATAAATAAAAGCATTCCTGACACTAAATAAAAGGGATGATACAACAAAGCAAAACCTATGGGACAACTTAAAAGCAGTGCTGAGAGGGAAATTCTATCAATATTTGTGCTATTTACTGATTTATAAAATATTTCTTTCCATATTTTATATGTATCATGTTTTGCCAACATGTATTTATGAATGTGTACAAATGGGTATAATGTCTAGAAAGACCAGAGAAGGGCATCGGCTCCCATGGAACTACGTGGATCACAGGTATTAGTTGTAATATAGCGTGGGGCTCTCTACAACAGTAGCTTGTGCTCTTAATCACTGAGGCCTCTCTCCATCCCCCTACATTTTAACTTTAAAAAATATTCAATAAAATATTTGAGATGTAGTTCCTTTATTATTCCTGTGTGTTGTATTGCCATGATATCATGCTGATGAGGAAAACTGTCTTTAAATATATTAACAAACTATTTTTTCATTTAATTTTTATAATTTTGCATTTAGCATTGTTAACTCTTTTCAGAATACCTAATAAGTTGAACAAGGATTATGGTAAGGTAATCTTATTAGGGGAAATTTATGTTGTGTTTAGTATATTCTAGAATTTTAAATTCAAAACCACACTATGTAGTCATATCTATTATTAAGACTTTCCTAAAGGATTCAACACATAAATAAGTAACAACACAAGAATACCAGTGCAAATATTTTATTTTAAGTAAAAATGGAATGTAATATACGGAAAAAAGCACCTTTGCTTCTCTGGCATTATATTTTGCCCAAAATAACAGAAATATGTACAAAGCAGCTCAATAGCACATACTTATTTCTTAGTATGGAAAAATCTGGAAATCTGAGATCGCCACAATAATATTTTCAAGTTCTTCATGATGATTTTGGTCCTGGCTAACAGAGAAACATTTTGTTGATGTTGTTGTTGTTGTTGTTATTATTGTTGTTGTATGCATAAGGCACAGAGAGCATACCCATTCTTGGTTTTCTTCTAAGGACATGTCTTTCATCGCGTAAAGAGGCACATAATTTTAACATAACTCAATCCTTCAGCCTTTGGATGCCAGAGACTGAAGGATTGAGTTTGAAGACTGCCTGGTGACACAAAATGACCCTGTCTCAATACAAACAACAGCAACAAATACATGGCATGGATATCACAGGAGTTCGCCCTCGAAACCCAATCTATACATAATCACATACCAAAGGACCTACCACTTAAATGCATTTGCAGGTTTTTGCCTGTTCATGTTGAAGGAGATGCAAAAAAGTGGAATAAATGTGTGGTATGCAAGATGATGCTTCAATTTAAATTGTTTACAACTACATGTCATTAATAATTAAGCAAGACAAAGTATTTCTGAACACATTGGGAAATCACCAGGTTAGAACCCATGGTGGTACTGAAGAGCCATTTCAACATTTTGGAAATATAAATGTTAATTATGTTGAAGAACAAATACAAAATGGCTTGGGGGTGGATGAAGTAGACAGATTTATATGTCCTATAAATAATTTCAAGTTTTCCTGTGGAGCTATTAGCCATGTTTTCAATAGGGAATTTATGTGAGCAGGATTATATTGTCAGGATTGAGAGTGAATTAAAGGACATTAAGCCTACAGGCAATTAAGCCAGAAGAGAGACTATGCAATATGTCTAGTAAAATTAAATGTAATTCACAATTAGGAGACTGATGACAAAGAAGGAGAAAACTACAGATTCAAGTGATAATGATACAGAAATAAAGATGCTGCTGGATTAGAAATGAGTGGAGTGAAAATTGGTTAATAAAATGGTGTGCAAAATGAGACTAATACTCTATAAATCACTGAGGAAAATGATGTGTCAGGGTATTCCTTCTCTAAAAAAGGATACCCAGACAGTTTCATGCTATGGAAGCATATGAAATTTATTTATGATAACCATGGTATAAAAATGTAGAACTTAAAGCAACATGGGTTCTTTATTTCAATGTCCTTATTTAACAATATAGATTATGAGGGCTGGAGAGATGGCCTAGTGGTTAAGAGCGCTGACCACTCTTACAGAGGATCCGGGTTTGATCCCCAGCACCCACATAGCGGCCGAGAACCGTCTGAAACTCCAATTCCAGGAGACCTCCAGTTCCAGGGGAATCCAAGACCCTCTTCTGACCTCCGTGGCATTGCACGACACGGGTGCACACACCTGCATGCAGACAGTACATTCATACACATACCGAAATAAATAAAAATTAAAAAAAAAATTTAGATTATGAATAACTATTATGTACCTCCTGTTTATAAACCATGCATAGCCAAGGTAATACTGATTTATAAGGTTATGGAAGAACAGAAAATAGAAGTAAGTATATTATGAGGGATGTAGAATCTGGGCCCAAAGGAAATGAAGTTTTATATTTCACACGATCAGCGAAATTGGATAATCAAATGTTTGACAGTGTGCATAAAAGTAACATCAGCTAGCAAGTTGAGAGTGACAAAAGATGAACCAAGCACAAATAACCCATATGAATGGCACTGGTAAATTTCCTCCCAACACACACATACACACACACACACACACACACACACACACACACACACACACACACAAATGGTTTATGTTGTGAATTGATTGAATATCAGTAGAACTGAAGAAAAACTGGCAGTTTTTCTCTTTCTAGATGCTTGCCTTAGTAAACTTACACATGATTTTGGCCACATAGATAAGACAGGATGCATAAACATATTTATTCCTCCCAGAAAACTTACTATAAGTGGGTAAAAAAGGAGCGGAAGCAGGGATTGGTACAACTGATGAAGAATGTGTATGGAAATTTAAAGGATTAGATGGAATGTGCTAAGTCACATGAAGAGTAAGTGGAACTTTGGATAAAACAGTCCAGGTGCCATGTTCAAAATATTGGTTAGAAGAGAACTTCTCAATTTATTCACTTTCCTCCTTAAAGATGAAAGGAAGAAATTGAGAAAAGAACAAAATCAGACATTATACTGTATAATATTAACCCTGGAGCTAAAATTCAATATAAAAGCCAATATAATATCCAAAGTGTTAAAGAATAATCATATTGAATAGATTATTTAAATTTATCACTTAAGTAGAGGACTGTAATAAAGACTTCTATTCCATCTATCTGAAGCCTCTAAAGATTCATCAGAAAAAAGTCATGACTTGTAAAACACTTGAAAGAAAAGTTTAATTGAGCAAGATTTAATTATATATAGGAAAGCAATGAAAATGGGATAATTTGTGGAACAACCATTATGTAATTTATTGCAAGGTCTCTTCAATCAAGACATAACATATTTAAAGTATAGGAGCTGGACAGATGGCTCAGTGGTTATCAGCAACAACTGCTCTTGCAGAGGGCCTGGGTTCAATTTCCAGTACCCACATGGTGACTGGCAATCGTCCATAACTCCAGTTCTAGGGGAACCCAGTGCTGTCTTCTGACTCTGTGGGCATTGCATGACATAGGTGCACTTACACACATGCAGGCAATACACTTAAACATGAAGAATAAATAAACCAAAATAAAAAATAAAATATATATATTTTTTTAAATTAATTTTTATTGATGCTTTGTGCATTTCATACATTTTTTCCAATTCAGTTCAGGCTTATTTCCCTTTCCCTCCCCCCCCACCCCCACCCCATCCCAGATCATGCATTCTGCCATAACTGTCCTGCATCTTTCTCTCAGTTTTTTTTTTTCATTTTTAGCTATAAGTTATAATACATTATACAAAGCATCCTTCATGCAAAACCTAGCTGCAGGCTGTTGTGCCCAAAACACCTACAGCCCCACCATCCAGTGGGGGGTGGACAGGTTGTTTGTTTTCAAGATCAAGTTGATCAAATGAGTGTCCAGACTACATTGCTATTGTTAAAATAGATATTTTAAGTGGCAGAAGAGCTAATGATTCATCCAGTGTTTTTAGAAACTTATATATATATTATATAGTAAATATATATATATATAATAATATATATATACAAACAAAAGGGCATTGTGTTTTTTATGTATTTTGTGTCATATAGTAAATTTGATGACACATGTGTCTAGTAGTATAAAACAAAATGTCAAAGAAAAGTGAGTTTTCAATATATAAGACAAATTATTCTTATTTCTAATATGCTAACTTTAATTTTTTTTTTGTTCTTTTTGAGACAGGGTCTCTCTTTATTCTCAGCTACTGTGGAGCTGACTCTGTAGACCAGGCTGGCCTTGAACTCACAGAGATCCACCTGCCTCTGTCTCTCAAGTGCTAGGATTAAAGGCTTGGGCCACCATGCCGGCTAACTTTTTTAATGATTCTGACTTTTACACACTGGGATTGACCAGGGTAATCAAAGTGAGCAATGTCCTGATTCATCTTAATCATGATCTTGACACAGCTTAAGTTCAAGGAGAAAAATGAATTAAGGAACTTCTGAGCTCCCATTGATCTGTGTGCACTTCTGTGAGGAAAGGTCTTGATGCTAATTCATATAGGAAGTCCCAGCCCACTGTGCGCAGCCCAATGTTCAGGGTAGATGGTCCTGAGGTGAAAGAGCTATTTAAGCATGAACCAATGAGAAAAACAGAGAATGAACCGAGAAACATCAATTCTCAATGGGCCTCACCCTCCTTTGAGTTCCTATCGTATAATACACTGTGAACAAAAACAATAAGGTGAAATAAACCCTTCCTGTTCTAAGATAATTTTGGTCACATTGTTTTTATCACAGAAACAAAGAAGTAACAAGAAAAGGAAATGAAAACAGAAATCATTAATTTATTATATCATAAAACCGTTGTGTTCAAAAACATTGACATCTGTTATTGCACATGCTAAACTGTTATTACAGGTTTTTTTTTAAATTTTTATTTATTTTTTATGTGTATGGATGTACTGTCTGCATGTAGGTCTGTGTACCCATGTCGTGCAATGCTGCGGAGGTCAGAAGAGGGCGTCGGATTCCTCTGGGACTGGAGTCAAAGAAGGTTCTCGGCTGCCATGTGGGTGCTGGGGATCGAACCCTGGTCCTCTGCAAGAGCAGTTGGTGCTCTTAACTGCTAGGCCATCTCTCCACCCCCTTATTACAAGTTTTTAAAGTGCTCAGGAATACCATGAGAATGCAGAATAAATATCACGTTTAATTTAAATATAATAAGAATGAAATTGGAAAATAATTGAGGAGAGCAGAAAATACAAGAATCAAAAATAATCTAAGTTCAAAATCAACAGTCAGTATCAACATGATACAAATCTGTTGCAGAACTATAATCACAGGTGCTTTCAATATAGAGGCTGGAAAGTCACAAGTTCGAGGCCAGCATGGACAATTTAGTGAGATTCTTGCTAATAAAATTAAAAGGCTGGGGAGAATCCCAGTGATAGAGCACTTGCTAAAATGCAGGCAGCCTGTCAACATGATCTGGAACTTTGATCATGAAATCCGAAAGTGCTTTTGAGTATTTTGAACAATGAATTTACTTACCTGTAAGTGTAATTAGGACATTACAACTTCTTCAGTAATGGCAACTATGTCCCTGGAGGATTCTAATCTGATGACAACAAATCCCTAGCATTCACCTGACACTTGCTTTACATGTCCAAGGTTACTGCCCTTGGAAACCTTACTTGACCCCAGAAAGAAGCTAATACTGACCCAGTTTTTCCCAAAAGCAGATGAGTTATTCAGCAAGTAAACTGTGTGTGATGGTTAATCCCGTTAATCCTGGGTGTCAACTTGACTGGATTTGGGATGAACAAATATGAGAAGGAGATCTTCCAATTGGATATCTCAAGCTGGATGACCCACCCTAAACATGGGTGTTACCTCTGCAGAAGCTGGCTCCTTTTTGCTGCTTGCCTTCTCTCTCATTGGTGAGTTTGTCTTGCTGCTATGATCAACTCTTTGGATCCCAGCATAGACTGAGACCAGCAGATCTCCCGGAATCCATCAGGCCTTCAGCACCAGATTGGGACTACTGAGATATCCAGCCTCCTGGACTGAGAAACTGCCTGGATTCTCAGCCTCTCCCATGCAGCACACAGAATGGTCTGCTTGAACTCTATCCCCGTGAGCAAATCAATAAATCTGTGTATAATATTGATTCTGTTTCTTTAGAGAACCGTGACTAATACACTGTGGCACTGAAAATGATTGTCTCTCATAGTCCTAAAAGAGCCAAAAAGCTTCTGAACTTAAATATAAAGTAGTAGTTACTTTTCTAAAACTGATGAAGGCCAATCTCCCTATGAGATTCATTAGTTTATATTCCAAATAAAAATAGATATTTGAAAGTATATCTGGGACTGGAGAGATGGCCTAGCGGTTAAGAGCGCCGACTGCTCTTACAGAGGACCCGGGTTCGATCCCCAGCACCCACATGGCGGCCGAGAACCGTCTGAAACTCCAATTCCAGGGGAATCCGACACCCTCTTCTGACCTCCGTGGCATTGCACGACACGGGTGCACAAACTTGCATGCAGACAGTACATTCACACATACAGAAATAAAATTAATAAAAAAAAAAATAAAAAAATAAAAAAATAAAGTATATCTGATGACATATATTCTAATTCTCAGAAGAATTATAGATTAAAATAACCTTGAGAAACTGAACCTCATGGTTATGTCTAAGCTGTGCATATTCCCATACTCTGATGCAAATATTTAAAATAAAATTCTGTATTTCCTCCCTGGCTTATATGATTCAATAAAATATAAAAATAAAATGATACTTCTGACTTATGTAAATAAGTATATTCTGACTTATTTACATAAGTCAGAAGTATCATTTTATTTTACAGAAGTATCATTTTATTTACAGAATATTCTTAGGTAAATAAGTCAGAATATTAAAGTTTGGATTAATGTTAAGAGGAGCAAATAGAGAATAAACCAAGATAAGAGGTATGCCAACTAGGGATACAAGAGTTTTATTAGGAAACATAATTTATTTCTGTGTTTCATTAGAGCTGGCAGTTTATAAATACATTACATTAATTTACTTTATTATTTTATATTTAATATTTACATTATTAGATTTCTTTTTCGTTATGGCTATGGTCAATATTTTCATTTAGAATTAGGAATAAAATTATTCAATTTATTTTGAATTAAGTTGGAACAAAAGGTAATGTAAAAAAATGCATTTAAAACTTGCATTTAAACTGAAAATAGCACAGAAAGCATACTTTTCATACATTTAAATGCATGTTATTTTGCAATGATTGCTATTTTTGGACTATATGTAGACTGAAAATGAGTAAGCTTGAAGAACTTCAAATTATAGCGTTTTAGATCAAATGGATTTGAAAGTAGAAATAGTAGAAAGTTAAATTGAATCAATCGCCAAAACTTTGATCAGTAGAAATATGTGGGAATAGAAAACTGAAATCTGAAATAACAGATAGATTTATATTGATGTTAGAACACAAGGGCCGATTCTGAAAATTTGATGCTCAGTTTTAAGCATTTTATTGTCTTATAATTCCTTTTCAGAAACTGTTGGAGTAACTCAGGGAAAAGTTAACTCTATACTATTTAAACAAAGTTATTTGTGAGGGAGCACTAAGAGCCAAAACTGAGTTCTTGACTTGGTGCCGAATACTGACTGCTGAGTTAGGATGAACAATCCCCAACTTGGTTTTCCTTATGTTGTGTCCACAAATCTAACTTCATCTGTCAGTTCTCTCTGAAAATCGTTTTCATCAGCCAGATATAACAAATTCTATCCCACTACTACAGAGATTTGAATCATTTGTCTAGCAGTTTGGATTCTGCTCATGTAGAAACAAATGTCTGTTTATTTCTTTCTGTAAATTTTATGAAAACAGATTTTATTCATTGGTTCAGATTTAGTTCTGTTTCATCATATCCATGACCAACAATATCTTTGTAAAAGAAACACATCTGAAGGAAACTAATAAAATGAAATCAAGGTGACGGTTTTTAGCATCTATTACATTCAAATGCGGACCATCGGTTTATCAATATATATATATAGGGTTCACTTTAAAAATTCTATAAACTTTGTGTCAACAACTTATCATAGTATGTTTTTTTTTTCTATAAGATATTAGAAGTCTGCCAGGGGTGGTGGCACATGCCTTTAATCCTAGCACTTGGGAGGCAGAGGAAGGCAGATCGTTATGAGTTCAAGGCCAGCCTGGTCTACAGAGTGAGTTCCAGGACAGCTGGGGCAACAGGGAGACCCTGTCTCAAAAAGACCAAAAATAAATAAATAAATAAATAAAAATAAAAAGATATTAAAAGTAATGAAATGCACAATGTAGTTTTTATTTTCTGGTCAACAATTTTTTAAACTTATTTCTTCAAATGCCATTGCAGTTAAAAACGTTTACATTAACATGTCCTAAAAATTTGTAATTGAAAAAAAATATCATTTGAGAATCTATTCGATGGAAAATTATTGGCGTTGCATCTCTTAAAAGAGGAAAAAAAAACAATGATAGTGCCCTATCTTAACAGGTAGTTGTGGATATAAACAGGAGGAATTTATGTTGATGCCCACACTGAATTCCAAAGATAGAAGCCATACCAACATTGGAATAAACACCTTTGATGATTACAGGCCAAATAGCATGGAAGACTAGAGTTATCACTCAACTGATACTAGCTGGCTTTGAAAATCTATGCACTCCAGATTTAACCTGTGGCAAGAAATATAAAATGAAGCATGAGACAAGTTCCACTTGCATTAGCCTCTAGCTTCAAATGCACAGTCGTGGCCAAGCAAACCCCCAACACTCACCATGAATACCCCCCACACACAAACACACACACACACACACACACACACACACACACACACACACAAACACACACACACACAAACACACACACACACACACACACACACACACACACACATATCTGCTGCTTGTTACCATCTGGTTCTGCGGCCTGTGGCAGCTTCTGTTTGAGAAAAGTGTAAAGGTAGCTACCGTTTGCCTATGTGTAAAGGCAGAATATTTGTCTATGGTTACTGATTTAGGTTATCCATAGACAACAAGCCTAAAGGCACAAATGTATTTCAAGGAATTGCTTATGAAGTAGTGGGAGCTGGGGAGTTCATATTGTTTAATTAAGTTTCATGTTGGAAACTATTGGGCAGAAAAGAATACTAGGCAACTGGGTAGAATTTCACTTTTGAATGATAAATTATAGGTTTGTTCATAAGGTCTTTACAGTAATTCAATGAAGCTCATTCTCATTATCAAAAACTAATTTCATTTACTTAAGGTCATTTGATTCTAGAATTTAATCACATAAAATGTGCCTTCACAGCAGCATGTTAGAGTTGTGTTTTATTGGTTACTAGAAACTCTTGCCTAATCAAATTCACACAGGAAACTACATTATTGACTTCCTCAATGTCTTTGAAAAATAAGCTATTTAAAATGCCGTCTTGTACAAATAGACACAAATTAAGAATTAGCAACAGAATCTGGAGGCTGGGGAGAAGTTTAAGTGGTTAAAACCAAGTACTGCTCTTGGAGACAACCTAAGTTCAAGTCAGGTTCCAAGCACCCATATCAGGCAGCTTACCACCATCTGTTACCCCAGCTCCAGGTAATCTGACTTTCTCTTCTGGATACCACATACACTGTATTCATGATCACATAACCAACACAGACATACATGTGTATATATAATTTAAAAATTATGGGGGCTGGAGAGATGGCCTAGCATTTAAGAGCACTGACTGCTCTTGCAGAGGACCTGGGTTTGATCCCCAGCACCCACATGGCGGCTGAGAACCGTCTGTACCTCCAATTCCAGGAGAACTCCAGTTCCAGGGGAATCTGAGACCCTCTTCTGACCTCCGCGGCATTGCACAACATGCACAAACCTACATGCAGACGGTACATTCATACACATACAGAAATAAATTAAATTAAAAAAAATTAAATTAAGTCTGAAATAGTAGTAAACAATTAATTGTATAATGAAAGTGCTGAATACCTGAAGTGATTTTCACTGTGAAAATATCATGCTCAAACCTTTCACCAACTTTCAAAGGCATGTTTTTTTCTCTTTTGTTTTAAATTTTATTTATTTTGTATGTATGAATGTACTGTCTGCATGTAGGTTTGTGCACCCATGTCGTTCAGTGCCGCGGATGTCAGAAGAGGGCGTCGGATTCCCCTGAAACTGGATTTAAAGACGGTTCTCAGTGGCCATGTTGGTGCTGGGTATCAAACCTGGGTCCATGTGGGTGCTGGGGATCAAACCTGGTTCTTCTGCAAGAGCAGTCGGTGCTCTTAACCACTAGGCCATCTCTCCAACCCCGTTATTTTTTTTCTCTTACAAAAACCTATATTAAAGGGCTGGAGAGATGGCCTAGTGGTTAAGAGCACCAACTGCTCCTGCAGAGGACCCAGGTTAAATCCCCAGCACCCACTGCAGCTGAGAACCATCTTTGACTACAGCTCCAGGGGAATCTGACACTCTCTTCTAACCTCCACAGCATTGCACACAGGTGCACAAACCTACGTGCAGACAGTACATTCATACATATTAAAAAAATAAAAATAAATAAACCTATCTTTAGAATGAAAAAAACCTTTGAAAACAAGTATTGTAAGCGGCTAATAAACACAATATCAAAATTAAATAAAATCTATACTCGATCTGGGTTTGTCCCAGAAAAAAGTATTATAATCCTAGTATGAATATAGAAATTCTGTTGGTATTTTCCATTTTAATGAATTAAATCTAAAAATACTTGTGCCTTAGCACAATGAGAAGGCACTTGAAAATAATTAACTCCTTGTTGTTAAATTATCAACTGAAATATTCATGGAAAGTAAATAAACTTGATAAAAATTAATTCTACAAAATCTCTAGTATAATCCACACTAATGGTAACATGCTAGAAATCCTACCAAAAATATCAGGAACTTAATATACTTATGATCAGCAATTCTGAACATTTAACTACAATGCTTACCTAGTGGTGGTTTTAAAGATGCAAACATTTCTATTATTTTCTAATGTTGGTTTTGATTATGTAGAGGATGATATATTTACATAAATATGATTTAAATTAATGATAATTTTTGATATATATATATATTATATAGATTTTTTTTTTTTTTTTGTCTTTTCGAGACAGGGTTCCCTGTAGCCCCAGCTGTCCTGGAATTCTCTCTGTGACCAGGCTGGCCTTGAACTCACAAAGATCCGCCTGCCTCTGCCTCCCAAGTGCTAGGATTAAAGGCGTGCACCACCACGCCCGGCCAATTTTTGATATTTTAAGAAGACTATCCTACATTTAGTAATGTGATACTCAATAGTAGAAGAACTAATATAAAAGGATGCCATTTGGGTAGATGTGGTGGTTCATTCCTATAGTTCCAGTACTCATGAGCCTGAGTCAAGTAATTTGGAATTTTGTCAACAATGCTATTTTTAACATAGAAGACCTTCTCTCAAAAGTGGGAAACCCTCAAAATAAGATTTATAGTAGAAGTATTATGAAGAGATACATAGTTATGGAGATGATGTATTTCTTTTAATTTATTTTTTCACATAGATATGTGAGGAGATATGTACACAAAAGTGCAGGTACCTATGGAGACCAGAAGTATTTGTGTCCATAGGACTAGTGCTATGGGTGATTGTCAGTCATTTACATGTTTTCTGGCTAACAGAGACCAGTATTCTAGAAGTGTAGTATTTGGTTTTAATTACTAAGCAATATCTTTAAGCAAAAGCCATGCCTTTTATTTTATTGCTTCATGTGCATGAGTGTTTTGCAGGCTTGTGTATGTGTATTCACATGTTTGTGGGCTCAGGTGTGTGTCCAGGTGCATAGGTATCAGTGAGTGAGGTTGATGTTGATCTTTGTCAGTTTTTCTACTTTATTCTTTTGATAGAGTATCTCTCTCTCTCTCTCTCTCTCTCTCTCTCTCTCTCTCTCTCTCTCTCTAATACAGTTGAGGGATTCCTTGACTCTACCTTCCAAGGATGAAGTTAGAGGAGAACAGCCAGACTTTCCTGGCATTTACAGGGCTGCTAGGGATCCAAATCTACTCTTCTTACTCATGAGTGCTTTAGTTGCTGAATCATATCTTCAGCCTCATAAATATACATTTTGATATAACTTTAATATCAAAGATAATAAAATCTATAATTTCTTAATTACTTCCACAATTTTGATATATATAGTCACTGTTATTCAACCCAAAAGCATTATAATAAGAGGAATTTGAAAAGATTCTTTAAAATAGAAGTTGAAGTTGAGGTAAGTTACTCATGTGAACAAGGAAAAGAAAAAAACCGGGAAAGGGCAGCTTCTCCATTCAGCTAGACGTTCCCTGTAGATTTCTAATATAGGTGATTAGGAAAGTCATTAAAGGGGTCTGACAACACAACAGTGGAACAAAATCCCAATTAGGAAGCAGACACAGACTGTGGTGGAAGTATCATAGAAGACAGAGCACTGGATTATCTATACACAGGGAATCCTGTTCAACTATGGGCAGTAATTCAACTGGTGGTCCATGTGGAAATAAGTGAAACAGAATCAACATACACTAGATATAAAACTCATGTCCCTGTACTCCAAGCAGTTAAATATACAGTCAGCCTTATCAAAGACATATTTTTTTTATCTTTTTGAGAGAGGGTCTCCCTGTAGCTCTGGCTGTCCTGAAACTCATTCTGTAGACCAGGCTGGCCTCAAACTCACAGAGATCCACGTGCCTCTGCCTCCCAAGTGCTAGGATTAAAGGCATGCACCACCATGCCCAGCATTTATTTATTTCTGTATGTGTATCAATGTACTGTCTGCATGCAAGTTTGTGCATCCGTGTCGTGCAATGCCGCGGAGGTCAGAAGAGGGTGTCGGATTCCCCTGGAACTGGAGTTCTCCTTGAATTGGAATTTCAGACGGTTCTCCGCCGCCATGTGGGTGCTGGGGATTGAACTCAGGTCCTCCACAAGAGCGATCGGTGCTCTTAACCACTAGGCCATCTCTCCAGCCCCGAGTTAGAACTTTTAAAATGAGAGAACCTTAATGCAAATTGTGAATGAAAGATGGATTAATTTAGTTATATTACTATTGAAAAGGTCTGTGGTGGTTTGAATGATAGTGTCCCCCATAGGCTTTAAGTATTCAAACATTTTGTCTCCAGTTGATGGCACTGTTCTTGGAAGTCTTAGAAGGTGTGGCCATGCTGGAGGAAGTATGTCATTGGGGGCAGGCTTGGTGAGTTTAACAAGCCTTGTGGTCTCCCATCTCCCTCTCTCTGCTTCCTGTGGTCATTGGGAGATGTGACCCTCGGCTTGCTGCTCCAGCCCCAACCACCATGCTTCCTACCACAATGGACTCTGATTACCTGGAACTGTCAATCGTGAGCTCAAATAAACTCTTCCTTTTACAAGTTCCCTTGGTCACAGCAATAGAAAAGTGACCAATACAGTTATTTGGTACCAGAGAGTGGGCTGTTGGCTGTGAAGAACCTGACCATGTAGATGTTCGGAGAAATGTGGAAGACTTTGGAACTTTGGGCTAGAAAAGCTGTTGACTACTGTAAGCAGAGCTTAAGTGGCCATTCTAGTAGAAACCTGGAGGAAAGCATTGCTGCAAAAAATGTAGTTTCAGAGGAAAGTAAAGACTTAGACAGCAACTGGGATATTTTGATAAAGAGTCTGGCAGAAGTTTGCCCACAGCCCAAATGCTTGCCTGATGCTAAGTTGAAAAGCAATGGACTGATGTCTTTGGTGGAGGATATTTCAAGTCAGCCTAATGTAGAAATGGTGGTGTGGCTATTGATGGTGAATATTGTGCAGATCTACGGTGAAGAAGGGGGCAGAAAGAAATGCAGAATGTACAGTTTGGATCTGAGAACTGCACTAGGAAGATTAAATGTGGGGACAAGGCATGTGAAGGAGAGGTTCCTTTTGATAAGGAGACTAAAGTGATTAAGGAGAGGCCTCGAGATTAACAAGTCAACAACAGAATCAATACCTTCAGTGCAAGACCACACCCAGCTAAGCCTCCAATTTTTTAAAGGAAAATACTGAAAGCATTTTCTACTCCAAGTCCAGGGCAGAGAAAATTTGCAAATGTGGTTAAAGTAGGAGAGAGTCCATCCCAAACTTGCAGCCAAACTTGGCAATTTCATTCATGCGGTGCTGGCTTTAGAGGCATGAAATTTGCAAGAGTGAAGGGTCATCAGTTCTTCCTCCATGGTTTCTGAGAGCCACAGAGGCCAGGCAGAGTACAGCAGGGGCATCCCTGAATAAAGAAGGCCCTGATAGGCCATTGCGTGAAGCTGTGAATGTGAAGCCTGATTGTCAGCTTAGACCCCAAGAAGACATTCGAGATGCCAGAGCTGTGAGATATTTGCCAAGGAGAGCTGCATACAGTGAGTGGTTCCAGCCTAAGAAAGAGATGTATGTTGCAAGCAAAGCTGGAAGAGCTGAGCCATCTAAGCCCTTTGGAAGTCAAGTCCCAGAAGTTGCACATGGAGTTACTGGACTTGGTGTTTGCCCTGCTGATTTTTGGTCTTGTTTTGGTTCAGTATTTCCTCACTATGCCTCTATTCCTCCCTTTTGGAATGGGAATGTGTATTCAGTTCCACTGTATGTTGGGAATATGCAATTTGACTTTTGATTTTACAGGAGCTTACAGTTAAGAGATTAGCCTGGGTCTCAGAAGAGACTTTGGACTGTAGACTTTTAAATAGAATTGAGACTGGTCAAGACTATGGGGACTTTTAAGGTTGGACTAAGTGCATTTTGCATTTTATATGGTCAAGAGCCTATGGGGGCCAGGGAGTGGAATGTGGTGGTTTGAATGAGTGCCTCCCCATAGGCTTTAAGTATTCAGACATTTTGTCTCCAGTTGGTGGCACTGCTCTTGGAGGTCTTAGAAGGTGTGACCTTGCTGGAGGAAGTACGTTACTGGGGGCAGGCTTAGTGAGTTTAACAAGCCTTGTGGTCTCCAGCCTCTCCCTCTCTCTGCTTCCTGTGCTCATTGCGAGACGTGACCCTCGGCTTGCTGCTCCAGTCCTGGCCACCATGCTTCCTGCCACAATGGACTCTAATTCCCTGGAACCGTCAATCCTAAGCTCAAACTCTTCCTTTTATAAGTTCCCTTGGTCATGGTGGTTTTATCACAGCAACAGAAAAGTGACTAATACAAGGTCTTATTGAAATATAAGTTTAGTTTGCTTAAAAATGCAATCAATTGTAATATATAAGGTATTAATTCTAATATATATACATATATATATATATATATATATATATATATTCACAAAAATATAAAGAATAGCCAAGGGAATATAAACAAATATTTCTGTTTACTTTGGGGGAAGTACTCCTAAAATATTGTTAATATTCATTTCATTACATTTATTCTAGATACATTGTTGTAATTTTGGGACTATCATATATGTATATAAATCATTTTTGTATTTTATTGCTATAAGCTATTTACAGTGAAGTGCATAAACTATAAGCATGGAAGCCAAAGAACTTTGGCAATTGTATATATCTGGATAATATACAAATATATTAATATGTAAAATTCCCATCATTGCCACATATTTATCATGCTTCTTTCCAGTCAGTCAGAAATGCCAGAGGCAACCAATGTTCTGATCCCCCCCATAAATTAGTCACATATTTCTAGAAATTAATATAAATGGTATCACATGTACTCTGTTCTTTCCTGGCTTCTTTGGCTGAGTCCAATATTTTTTAGGTTAATATACCAATAGTTTGTTGCTTTGCATTTCTGGGGAATATTCTGTTAATATGAAATCCAAGTTTTGTTTATCCATTTTCATATTAATGAAGGGGTTGTTTCCAATTTGGAGCTAGAATGTATTGAATCATTTCAGTTTTATAGCTAGTTGGAAAAAAATCACCTATGAATATGTTTATATATATGAGCACTTGTCTCACCAACATCCCATGTGGTCACAGATTCCCATACTGACCATAAATATTAAGTGTGAAAGGAAGATTGAAATTAAGCACATCTTCATTGTTGTAGACACTAAAAGAACATGACTGGATTTGCCATTTACTTTTCTTTAGGAAATATGGCTATAAAATATTTGGATTTGAGTTTTCAAATATAAATATGAAATTCTTCACATTTGATTAGAGACCTAGAAAATGAAATGAAATATGTAGGTACAGCTCTCAAAGGAGAGTCAAAAAGTGGCACTTTACTGAACTACTGATTGTCATTCAAGTACAATATTTACTAGAAATACTATATATTCTTAGTTTTTTTATGTACACATGAATCACATCATAAAAATATCTGCCCACATAGGGACAAAAAGTATCTGTGACTCAGGAGACTTGATGAGTAAACCAAAGAATATATCAGGAAGAAATTCAGTACCAAACCAAGGAGCAGGGAATTCATGTATGTCCACAAGCACAGGGAATATATGGGGCATATTAGACTCCAAAGACAGGTAGATTCATCTGCCTTCTTAGCCTTCAGCAACAAGTCTTGCTATACTCTTTGACTTTACCATGTAAGTTTTTTTACTCTTCTCACTAAAACTTTACAGAACAGTTTCTCCTGCTTTGCATTTGATTTGGTCAGTAGAATAAAGCAGGAAAGTCAAGTGCCAGCGTTATCGTTATGACTCTAAATGTTTGCATGTTTCTGTGTTCCCTTGCTCAAAACTTCCTTTACTGTGAGTACATGTTTGGACAGGTGTGCTGAAATAGGTTAGGCTTCCCTAGAGCTTGCTGCCATGTAACTGAGGCTGGTTTTCAGTTCTTAAACACCCAGCCTCCATTCTCCCAATCACTGAGCTTACTTAAAGACATGGCTCACCACATATAGATTTTTTTTTCTTTTGTTGTGATCGAAAGTCCAAGGAATTGCTCAGAAATCAATAAATATCAGATGGAAAAACATCTCTCACATATACCTTTCAAGGATGCCTAAAATACTTTCTATTATAAGAATAATTTATATTTTAATATTTGTGTGTTCATTTTTGCTTTTAGATTGACATGCTTAATTAAATCTACTCTTGAAATCATGTGGATCACATTTGTCTGCCTTCATTTTATGAGAAAGCACCTTTTACATGTCCCATTTTTGATCCCTTGCAACATACACACGTACAAACGCATTCACATACATACGCACACGTCATCAAAGTCAGATATAGTCTTTGATATGAAAGGAAATAATAAGTTAAAATAATTACATCAAATTTTTGATAATGCTTTACAATTTTATCCTAACAGCAATCATGACTCCACACAACAAAGGGACATCCATCACCGTATCTCTTTCATTAAAACTCCTTTGTCCCCAAAAAGATTGCTTGGTGTGTGCTCTGTTGATTTATTTCCACCCTCTTTTGAAAAGTTCTGTTTCATTTCAACCAAAGATAATAGTGAGTTTTCTGTAACATGCTGTTCCTGTTGTTAGGTAATTATTCTGTCTGGAAAAAAATATATTATAACAGATTTTCACAAAAGAGCTATTCAACCCATTACATTTTACCATGGAAATTGACAGTCTCAAGAAAATGGGAGAATTTTAGACAGAAAGGAACATATTTTTGCTATCTGGTTCTCTACTTTTTTAAAAAATCTAGTGCATGAAATTAGCTAAGAAAAAAATACACTCCAGTTTCATGAGGAAAATTTTTATTTTACTATAAGTGAAATTAAATGATCACATGGTATCCTTTAAATTTCATCTTTATTTGATGAAAAATTTGTACGAACTGTATAGGTATTATTCTGAGATTCATTAATATATATGATAACATCATTAAATATGTTTTATTGCCAGAAAATAAAAAAGTATAAAGAAAAACAAAAACAAAAATAAAAGTTTTCTAGTCTACTCATAATTTCTTTTCAGTTCAACTATATTATCAAGTACAAATTTTATTCTGCATTAATGCAATTTTTACTTCAAATTTTCATTAGCTTTAATTGACTATGGCTTAAGTTATTTATGTATATTGTATCTTTGTGTAAAATTAATAAAATAATGATAATCCTGTTTAGGTCTTACGTATTTTATAGCCATTTGTTCTAGGAAATCAAGTGAAATTTGTAGTTTAAATGCATAATACATGCGTTAAAACTAAATAGTATTCTAATGGTAAGTTTTGTTTGTGTCCCTAAATCTTCTTCTTCGGTGTGCTTTAATACACTGAAGTCTATAAACCTTAATGTTAAAGCCCAGAAATTTAGTGGGGGATCTTCATAAGGGGGTGAAGTTATGGGAGAGGATCTAAATGTGATAAAAATATTTTGTATAAAATTTAGAAAATTTCCATTTAACTATTAAATATATCAGCAGTATCAGGAACCATTTCTCCATACAACGTTGTCATGATAAAAATTAATTATAAAATAGTAATAGTAATAATAAGAAAATAAATAAGAATAATAATGTTATTCTTGCAAAAGCAGACAGATATCTGTGAGATGGAGTTCTTCAAAGTGAGTTCCAGGCCAGTTGAGTCTACAGGGATATCCTGTGTCAAGAAAATCAATCAATAAATAAATAAATAATGTCTCCTAAGAACCTGTAAATAACATCACCTTCTTCACCTCAATCCAGATTTGCCCCCTGGCACTACCTGACACACATAGTATAAAATATTACATGACATACAATATACACAGTACATTCTCATAAACAGAAAACAAATGTTTGTAATGTATTAGCTTCCACTATCCACAGACATTATGTTGATCTTACCTCACTAAATAATTTATTTTTTATACTTTCTATGTATTTATGTAATCTCTGTGGGTTCAAGAAATTTAGATTTTGCATCACCATATAGAAACATCTTCATACTACACCATACACAATATGATCTCTTTAAGACTTCACGTAGTGGAGGGTGATAACCATTTAACTTGCAAAGAACACTGGTTCCCAGTGTTTCATGAATATAGATCTCCATTTTTCTAATTTAAATATTCAAGAATATGGGAGTAACAGGGAGGTCTTAGCTTACGTTTCTGCTGTTTTGATCAAACACCAAGTCTAAATAAACTTGAGGGAGAAAGGATTTATCTGGCTTGCATTTCTTGGTCCCAGTCTATCATGACAGGAAAGGCAGGGAAGCAGGAATATGAAGCACCCAGTTGTGTGTCATACAGAGTCAAGAGCAGAGAACACTGAATGCATGGAAGCTTCCTAAGGCAGAGCTTGTCCTCTCCATTGTATACATGCCAGCACCACATGCTCAGGGAATGGTCCCAACCTCAATTAAGATAGATCTTCCCATACAAATTAATGGAATGAAGACAATCACTTGCAGGAACTTTCAGGAATTAACCTTATTCTAGATAACCCACACAATTATGCCTGGAAGAATCCCTTCTAGGGATCCAGTTGACAATGCCAATTATCCAAACTCTCCAGTGGTATAAGTGCCAATGATTTTGAATAAATATATCTTCATAGACTTGTTTACCATCTCTCACTCTCTGTAAGTATACATATATCTTTTTTGAAGCCTTCATTTTCAAGGATCAATTTGGTTGTTGCTTTTTTTTTTTCATTTTCTCACTATTGAGTTTAGAGAATTATTAAACCTGAGTTAATCAGTTCACATATATACTGGCCACATATTCATGTGGCCAGTATATATGTGAACTGCTTATATCTTATTTTCTATCACTATTTGCAGAGTAGGTATTGTTAAGTCTTTCCATGAAGCACAAATATGACTTTCTGTTTGCATTGTAGATTATTTCCCATGCATGTTGTATAAATAACAACATTCTTAGCATTTTTAAAATATTTTATTAAAGTTTTGTACATTTCATAAAACATTTCTCAGTCCAATTTAGACTCATTCCCCTTCCATATCTTCCACCCTACCTGAGCTCAAGCATTCTGTCATATGTCTTGCATCTTTTTTTCATTCTTTTTGAAGTTTTTCTATGCAGATGTTTATTGTTTTGGGCAGAAGTTTACTGTTTCAGTCAGTTCTTTCACCTAGTCCTTTTGTTGTTTGTTTCCTCTAATTTGAATTGCCCCAAAATATCTATCTATCTATTTATCTATCTATCTATCTATCTATCTATCTATCTATCTATCTATCATTTATCTATCTATCTATCATCTATTTGTTACATATATCAAAATTATTACATCTGAAAATAATCTAAATTCCAAAACATTGTTTAGGAATTCACATTTTCCCTTTAATTTTATATGACTCTAAAATATGCATACATGCCCTCCACCCATATACCAAAATTACAAAGTCTGCAAATAAGTGGTAAGTTAATTCTACAGCCAGTTAAGGGATACACATTTTAACCATACAGTTGCTTTCAGATAAACAAGAAATATAACATTAACGTTGCTTAGTTTGCATTATGACTAGGAACATGGTGCTAGCATCTACAGATGAGGGATGCCATTCATCTTTTGTTTTTCTTAGACTGTGTTACTTCACGTAGCATAATGGCTTCTAGTTCCATCCATTTACCTTCAAAGTTCATGATGACATCTCTCTTCACCACTGCATAGAACTCCATTGTGTAGACATACCACATTTTCTTTATCCACTCATCAGTTGAGAGACACTTGAGTTGCTTCTAGTTCTTTCCTATAGTGAAAAGAGCTGCAATGAACATGGTTTTGCATGTTTCTCTGAGTCAGGTTGAGTCATGGTTATATATCCAATAGTGGTATGACTGGGTCAGGTGGTAGGTTTCATTTGAGATTTTAAATATTCTCTATACTGCTTTACACAGGGTTTGCAAGATTTTGCATTCCCACCAGCAGTAAATGAATGTTCCCTTTTCCCCACAACCTCTCCAGAATTTGTTGTTTTAATTTGCATCTCTTTAATTATTAGAGATGTTGAACATGTTCTAAGATGTTTCTCAGCCATCTTTATTTCTTCATTTGTGAAGAATCTGTTCAGCTCTTTATGCCATCTTTTGAGTGGGTCATTTGCTTTTTAATCCTTTGTTTTTTGAGTGGTTTATATACTGTGGATGTTAATGCTCATCAGATGTACCACTGGTCAAAGTTTCCTCCCATGCTGTGGGTTTTCTCTTCACTTCTTTGAGTGTTTCTTTGGCTGTACAGAAGCTCTTAAGTTCAATCATGTAAAATAATGGAATACTTCAAACACCTACATTCTTAGTATTTTAAAAATATTTTGATAATTAACAGATTTGGATTCCAGGCTTTCAAAAAGTTGACTATTTTGGCTAACACACATAGCATTATTTATATACGGATCTCTCTCTCTCTCTCTCTCTCTCTCTCTCTCTCTCTCTCTCTCTCTCTCTCTTGCTCTCTCTCTCTCTCTCTCTCTCTCTCTCTCTCTCTCTCTCCCTTGCTCTCTCTCTCATTCTCTCTCTCTCTCCCTCTCTGTGTTTGTCTTTGTGTTTCCATTTGGACATGCATATTTGGATGCAATTATACATGTGTGCATATGTGTGTGAAGACCATAGTACAACCTCAGTTGCCCTTCTCAGATGAATAAGATGTAGTCTATTCTTTAAAGACATGATCTCTCATTGGCCAGGAGCTTACCAAGGTTGCATGTGCTTGCTAGCCAGGGAGCCCTGGTGATACTTGTATCTCCATTTACCAGCTCAGTGTGACCATTTTTTATTTTACTTATTACTTTAAAAAATGCATTTTTACTTACATGTGTGACTTTTTGCCTGAACGTGGGCATGTATGTGTACCACAGGTGTCCCTATTGCTCAAGGAGGCCAAAGGAGGGTTTCAGATAGTGCTGTAGCTGGACTTAGCAATGTTTGTGAACTGTTACTTGAGTATTAGACAGGGACCCCAGGTCCTCTGAACGAGAAAGACATGCTTCTAACTCCTGAGCCATCACTCTAGCTTCTTGTCTGAGACTTTTTAAACTTTAATTCAGTTTCTCCTGCTTACTACCAATCACTTTAACATCTGAGCTCTGTCTCCAAAACTCCTTTTTATTTAAATGTTGAGTTTTTGTAGTTCCATACAGCAGCTCTTAATCAAGCTTAGCCCATCCATGCCCCTCCAATGACTTCATGTTCCATCTACAGCATTATTTTTGAGGTTCTCGTATAACCTTATACCAGGCCATTCCCTGCAGACTTCATCTGATAGGTCTTAATTACTAAACAGAGTTAAAATATTTTATTCAAAAGAAAGGTGATTTTGTTCTAATAAATAATTTTAAATTATGTATCTTATAAATCTTTGTAAGATGTATTGGAACTGTTTGATTTATGCAGTTTCATAGTAGCAGAGGACTGAATGAGCAGTATAAAAAAACATTCTTAAATAGATCACAGTCCAAACACATTTACTACTTTCGGATTTCCTTAAGGACAACACTACACAGAACTATATGCTTTCTGAAGACTTCAAATGTTATAGGCCACTATTATATCCAAATAGGAGAAACTGAAAAATAACTTTCAGAAGGTTATTCAGGGAAATATTCAGAACTCGTTTGATTATATGGCAGGTTCTAATTATAGAAGCAGGACATTTCAAGAGCAATCAATAGATCTAGAATAATGAAATCATTCTGCTTATATTCACAGTAATCATTAAATAAAAACAAAATCCCTTAATTTTTATGCAATCCTTTATTTTAAAATGTGTAAGTGTGATATAAAAATAAAAAAATAGTTATTGATAGGTAGTAAGGATTATCTGATTGTTACCTGAAATGTTATGTAATTTCAGGCCCCCAGAGATCTTATAAATCAAACCAAGAGCAGAAACATCATATTTATAAGAGAGTCAAAGACATTGACCCTATTGAATTGATTAATGTGTCAAGAAAATGTGATGAAGCACAGCATTTTCTTTATCTGATTAAATACATTGTGCCTCAATTCACTCATCTGTGAAATAGGAGAATAATTATAGTGATTCCTAAGGGCAGTTGTAAAAACTATATAGGTATTTGTACATGCAACAATTAAAACAACTCATTCCCTGAAGGGACTTGGCCTTAGGAATCTCATAGTGACATATTACTGACTCATTTCCTTGGGCAATGCATTTATATTATTGCTGATTTCTTTGATGAAAGTGGAAGTGAAAGGCTGAAAAGTACATGGAGGTTATAGACTACAGTTTAGAAATAATGGCTGTAAAAGGTATTCCAAGTCATGTAACACAGCTTATTAATTTGCAGCACGTTTTCTGGATGGAGCTCCCTCTTGGCCCTTTCTGTCAAGAAGGTCAATGCAATGTTTGGAGTAATTTTTTTAATTCTTTTTTACAGAAAATTAAATAAGGCGGGGGTGTGTGTGATGGACTTGGTAAAAGTCTGAATCAAACAGTTTTCCACTCAAGTATGAGAACAGGTGTGTGATTCCCAGGCACCCATGTTAAAGGCCAGGCTTAGTGATATACACCTGTGACCCCAGTCCTGGGACACAGGCAGGAAGGTTTCTGGATCTCTTTGGCATAACTTATCTGGTGAGCTCTGAGCCAATGAGAGATTATTTCTCAATAATGATGTTGAAAGTCACATAATATATGATCTGGATTATCTGAGAGGTTTCTGTGGAGTCAGAAGTTTCTGTAAGCTCTGTATGCATTGACAATGTTAATAATAATGCATGTCTGTGGATTCCCTAGCTTTCATAATTTTTTTTTTTGAGGCAAGAATCCTCTGTAGCCCCAGCTAGCCTGGAATCCACTATGTATACTTTCTCAGAGACTAGAAATTAGTTCCCAGCACTCATATGCTATATATATATATATATATATATAATAATATATAGGCAACACACTGACACACATAAAATGAAATAATAAATTCAGCATATGACAAATGTAGTTAATTCATATTTTGTACATTTTGTGTTAAAATTCTTATGAATGATTGTCCTCTCAAAATTTTGAGCATTCTAGCCCCCTGGTTGATAGAGAATAGAAGCGCTCTGGGCCAGAATGTTCTTATTTTGGAGACATTTTAAAACTTGTTATATGTGTGCAGTTTATTAAAGACTGCTGTGTACATAATGGACAAATGGTCCTTACTTGAAACATATAGTGTGTCTACATGTTTAGAAGTGCCTAATGCATGTTAAATGTAGAGGTAGTAAAATATCACTTTTTAAAAATATGTTTGCCAAAATTCATATGTAATAATACTGTCTTTGGGGAATGGAATTGTGAAACTACCCCCATTCCATGTTCAGTGGTTTGAAGGAGATGGAGGGATGCAGTTGTAAATCATTACAACCTAGTTTGCTCATGCTTAGACCTTTTTAGATGCCATGTTCCCTATTTATGGCTTTAGTTTTACTGTTTATATACTGCACATAATGGATACATATGTCCAAACTTTTCAGCATTTAGTCTCTAGATATTAAAGAGGTTACCAGCATATGACAAAGTAGTAAAATTAGCACATTTCATACACCGTTAATTCATAAGAAAGTTTTTTGACTATGAGTCTGTTCAGCTTTTTCTCCACAGTATATATGCCTATACTTTGTAGAGTACTTGTGTTTATTGTGCACAAAGTTCAATCCACAACATTTTAAGCTTCATAGATGATCTAAAGTGATTGAATGGTAAAATGTAGAGCTCGTGACATAGCCAACTTGTAGCTGTGTTAGCATCAACAGAAAAGATTGCTCAGTACATAGGATTGTCCTTTTAGCTCTGGATGGTGTGAGTCAAGATATGTCTGGCATTGGAGGGCCAGAGGGAATCTTGTAGGGAGAGATCTACACAGGTGTGTACAGGCTGGAGTTCATGTGAACCGCTGATGTGTATCTTCTATTTACACCACAGGAATGCATTCATTCATCTTTTTGTGAATATTTTACTATATAGATCTAATAGTAAATTGAACACTTTGCTTACTGTAGTCTCTTGCTTTATGTTTCCTCTTAAAGTGAGCATTAAGGGAATGCAGACACTAATTGTAACTTTGCCACTACTTCTATCTACAAGCCTTCTGCCATTTTTGTCTTCTGTGAAATTTTTGTTGCTGAGGAAAACAGGATTACAATTTGTCTGACAGACTGAGATGGCCTGGTATATTCTTGGTTATCAAAATACTCATGTAGTTTGGGGTTTTTGAGTTAGTGAATATTCACAATGTGGGGGAAATCATGATACATACTGTACAGTCTCAATTAACTAAATGTGTGTACACATGTAGAATCAAGGACACATCCATCTGAGCTGCTTGAGACTGGATAATTTTGTTCTTGGCTTTTTGTGTTTTGTTTTCTGTGATGCACATATTTAAAAAAATAAAGACACTGTAAAAAAAAAACTTAAAAAAATAAAATAAAAAGTAATTTGCTTTCTACTAGTAGTCCTCAGTTGCCAGTAACTGCTTTGCTCAATTTGGGACAGAATGCAGGGGGATCTATGTAAGTGCAGAAAAGAGAGGGAGTCTAAATGTACTCAAAATGTATTGGGCTGGGCATGGTGGTGCACGCCTTTAATCCTAGCACTTGGGAGGCAGAGGCTGGTGGATATCTGTGAGTTCAAGGCCAGCCTGGTCTTCAGAGTGAGTCCAGGCCAGCTGGGACTAAAGGGAGACCCAGTATCAAAAAAAAAAAAAAGTATTGGATGAAATTTCCAGAAGTGGAGTAAAAAATAGACAGGTAAAGACTCCTAAAAAGCCAAGCACATTATGTTGTTAAAGAAATATGGAATCCACATAAGAAGTCGTACTCTCCAAGGGTGAGAGTAGACAGTGTCCAGTTCAGCCTGGGTGTCCATTTGCATCCTAAGCAGGCTTTAACCTATTGTACATTATGGAACTTTTCCTGAGTGACTTCCCATTAAAGGGACACACAGGACTATCTGTGTTGATTCTTAAGGAGGGCCTAATGTCATGCCATGCTTCTTATTTGAAATAGTAAGCTCCTATTTCACAGTACCTTTATATAAGGTTTAGCACAGCTTGAAACAGGTTTAAATACTCATCCACTACTAATCTTATGTGCAATGCAAGACAGCACATGTCCTTCAGGAACAGAAGGATAATTCAGGTCACATTCTTCTGACCAGGAATAAGGCAATCCCCCTCCTTAGTTTTGTAAGCCATTGATCATGATGGAAAGATCCAACTTCATTGTCTTCCATCCTGACAATACTTATCTTCCCACCTAAATACTGTTTTCAAATACACTGTTTTCCTTGATTCAAAATCATACTTTTCAAAGTATTTTAACATTTTCTTTGTCTTTTTGAGACAGGGTTTCCCTGTAGCTCCAGCTGTCCTGGAACTCACTATGTAGACCAAGCTGGCCTTGAACTCACAAAGATCTGCCTGCCTCTGCCTCCTGAGTGCTGTGTTTTTTAGATGTCCAAATACAGAGAGAACTTTATTCCAAAAATATCTGCTTTATGTAGACAGTATGACTCAACTCCCAGAGCCAAGTCCTAAAATGTTCATCACTACATCCCACCCCATGGGTGTGCCCAGGGAGGTCCCATTGGTTTAAAATGCTACCCATATTAAGTAAATTTTCCCACCCCTCACCCTTTAAGATTTATTTATTTATTTATTTATAATTATTTATTTTTGAGAGGCAGATGAGCCCATGGGAGAGGCTAACAACACAAAGGAACCTGAGCTTTGAACAGCCAGCCATTCAAGTCTGTTTCAAGTGCCAGGCAGTGTGTGTTGGGGTTGGGGGCAGGTCAGACCTGAGACTTTATTTTTACACTAAAACCAATTAATACTCAAAGAAACCCAACCATGAACCATGAAGTGAACCAATTGTCAAGCATAAGCAATGAATGTAAATAATATCCATGTAAAACCAATTAGCAAGTATCTATGTCCAAATTTTGAACCCTAGTTTCCCATAGTCCAATTGGAGAAGCTTGTATGCACAAGCACACTGATCAAATAAGAGTCCAGTCCATATTTTTTGAGATATCAGGAATTACCTCTATCTCCTCAGCCCTTACATTCTACCGTGCCCTCTCTTCCACATTTGATCCTTGGGGCTCAGGGGACAAAGGGCAGAAGTGGGTGAGCAGCAAAGCAGTCTTTTTCTTTGAGGTGTCACTCTGAACTCTGGTCTGTCCAGGCTGTTTCCTTCCAAGGGTTGGCAGTTTACTTAGGAATTTCATTTTTAGTCCTATGAACAAGCAAAAACAGTGAGATAGTAAAGTCCTTTGAATAGCATTGATTATCATGACAAGTTACTCTGTGAACAAAGATACAAATATTTAGATGGCATATTAGTCTAGGTACTAAGGCTTTTTTTGTTCTGTTATTAACTACTAAATGTTTAATACCAGCCGTATGTTATTCCCTCAAAGGTGCAGGCTATTAGCTAAATAGGTTTGGGGTAACTTTGGTGGCCATTAGCTGTACAATGTCTTCCCAGCAGGTGTGGAGTAGCAATGAGTTTTGCTTGACTCAGGGAAACAGTTATTGTGTTTTCCAGTGGCCCTTGTTAACGCTCTCTGGGATTTTTATGGGCCTATTGTCCATTTGTAAGAGTAGTCTCTTCACTTTCTCAGACTTTCATTTCCACACCAGGTCTTTGACAGCAGGGTCTTAATGCCCAAGTCTCTAAAGATTTTTCAATATCTAGCTCTGAATAAAATTTCCTTTTACAGTTCTTATGCCCATTATTTAATTGAAGACTGGCCATATACACTCCATGAGAAATTGTTACCATAGCAGTTGGCTATTTGTAGTTAAGGAGCAATTCCATTACCATCCTAATTAGTTTTCTTTTTCTATAAAAAGGAGAGGTACAAAGATTTTTTTCTTATCAAAACTTAGCAGCACCTGGAAAATAATACATACATAAACAGTTGTTTTAAATAGAATTTAGAGATGTTTGGTGCCTGTGGCTGAGGCATTCTGAAGTTTTTTTCCTCTTAGATGGCCCAGCTTCTCTGCTGGTATTTCTTGGTCCATCCTGTGCAGTGTACCTTTTTGAGGCATTAAGGCTGGTGATGTTCTGACCTGTGGGAACATGCAAACATTTTCCCATTGTTAGTTTTAGGATTTTGAAATTGAAAATTTATCAAAAGCTTTGGAATACAAAGTTTTTTTATTTGTATCCCAGAGGGAGTACTCCACCACCTCCCTCTTTTTTTCAAATTTTTATATTTTGACCTATAGATGTTTAAAAGGCACATTCATTACACATACCTATAGACTGGAACAAAGGTGTAAGGGTCCAGCAAGTCTATTTAAATAGTCTCTATATTGGCCTGTATATCTTTAGGCAAAATAAATGTCATAGGTAATTCTGTGCAGCAAAATATAGAGAACATTTATATAGATTTAATCCCAATTATGTTACTGGAAATCTAGTACAAATTAGAAACAATGCAAACTTTAATAACACTTTATATCTCCAGATGTGGTGGTTACATGTTCATAAGAGAGGTGAAGCTTCACCAAATATGTAGGAGAGTCTCTTGTTATTAGCAGGTATAGTGCAGTCCTGCTAAGTGAAAGGGAGCACAGCGCCTGCCTGAGGCCACTATAGGGAGCTGACCCCTCAACACAGAGGTCAGTTGGTTACTTTCATAACCCGACCTGAGAGGTACTTCCAACTCAGTTCCTTAGCCTGGGAAAATTGACTGTTTACCATCTGACCATGCTTTTCCACCTGCACAAAGACTGCTGGTTTCTGGACAGGAATTTCAGGATGATGGCTGATGGCCTGACTTGAGCCTACACCCATTTACAATTTATTTCACAGCGATCTGATAGATCTCCTTCCAGCCCCACACCAGCTTTCCTGGTTGGTGGTCTGATGGACCACCATCCAACCCACTGACCACGACCATGACATTCAAAATCCAAGCCTGCTTCAGTATGTGTATCTGCAGAAATAATGGCTGGGAATTCTTTGTAATGATGGTAATAGAGAATTCAGATATTTTTCCCATATTCACAAAGACCCCAAAATTTACTAACACTTTAATATTATGAAAACACATTTGTTTCCTTGTTTCACATGTTGAAAGGGTGTAATCAGTAGGTGGCAGTGTAGATCCATTGAGATTTCAATTAATTGTTATTATTTTTAATAAACAATCAACCCATAACCTTTGTTGAAATAGAATTATGTGTTGGATGTTTGATATAAATCTGCATCTTGTGATGGAAGGGCCAAGTTCCAACTCAGAGGCAGAGATTTTACTGGTTGTATAGCTGTTCACATTAAAATATACTTTGAGCACTAGTACACACATCCATACATATACACACATACACAAATATGCAATAAAGAAAGGTTTGTTAGGTTGATCTGCAAGAGAGGAAAGTCATTATTGTTTGATGTTCAATGAGAAACACTCAAAATTTTTATAATTTGTCATAGAATTATTCTTACATAATTAGAATAAATGCCCTACTAACACACAAAATGGCTAAGATCCATATGCCACCTCTTGGGCCTGTTCTTAACCTCTTGGCTTCAATGAACTATCACTAAAGTCTGTAGGAACCTCCTTTGGGCCAACCTGCAGGGTTCCAAGGTACTGACAAAGGAAGGTGAGTAGGCATGAAGTTAAATGCCACAGACCCTGGGAGTTGGGCAAAAAGCAGGGAAAATGCGAGCACCTGTTAGCACATTTAAAATGGGAAAGACAACGATTTATAGATGACCATCCTCTGCTTCTTCTGGAAATGCATTAGGTGCTGATCAAACCACCGACTCAGCTGTTGCTTCTGAGCACAGGTTAAGTTTTCTCAGTAGACGAGGAGGTTAAGCATGCTGCCGCAGGTGTGTAACACTCCACAAAAGTCTACTCCTATTATTTTCCTATCCTGCCCCTAATGGATAACTATCCCTAGGCTGTCCCTATGCCAAGTCTAACTGTCCCTGTCCTATTTACAGATCCAAAGGTTAAGGAGGGTGCCCAAAAGTAAATAGGTCATAGTTGTTTGTAGTCTTGGCCTGATTTATCCTGTCTTATTATTAAGGTTGTTGAAAGAATAATAATTATCAATAATTATAACAACTACAATAAGAACAATCATAATAATTATAACTATTATTATCAATTATTAATAATCATTAGTCACAATCATTATCATTAATTATAATTATGAATAATTGTCAATAATAATAGCCAACAGCAATTAACTGTTTATTATTAGACTGAATTATTATCAATTATTATTAACAATCATAATACTAACAATAATTATAACCACTGCTAACAATTACCAACAATAACCAACAACAATTTATCATTAAACTGAATTTAATAAATACTATAAGCCCAATTAAAAATTGTTAACACTAAGAGGTATAAACCAGTCTTTTTTTGCGTGTGTGTGTATGAGTGTACCGTCCACATGTAGGCAGGTGCACCCATGCTGTGCAATGTTATGGAGGTCAATAGAGGGTGCTAGACTCCCCTGGAACTGAAGTTAAAGAGGGTTCTTAGCCACCATGTGGGTGCTGGGAATGGATCTCAGGTCCTCTGCAACAACATTTGGCTCTGTCAACAGTTGAACCCTCTCTCCAGCCCCCCAAACAGTCTTTATGAGTTGAATGTATCTTTGTTTACAGTTGGCTCCTAATTAGATATAAACCTGTAGGATTATAATGAATTAAATACATGAATTAGGATTCACTCACATATTCACACAGTTTGAAGACGGGCTTAAAGAAACATAAAACATTTTTAAAAATTCATTTAAATTGAACCAAAATATTAACTCATGCTGTTAAATAGGCTTTTACTAATAGTTCTTTAAAAAAGAAATTATCAGAGCAAGCATCTTTTGTGGAACTCCAGGACCTGTAAACTCCTCTAGAAATATATATTTTTTTTTGTCTCCAAATTGCTGAAATTAAAAGACTGTGCTACTTTAAGTCAAATTTTAAAAGTCATGATTTAGATAAATTGTTGTTAAGACACAATGTGCTCAGTTACATGGCTGGTATGTGCACAGCAGGCTGACTGGTGGCGCCAGACCACAAACCACGTGTAATCAGGAATTCTGTGGAAAAACCTTTACAGTGAAACACATTTAAAAGATCAAAATAAAAAATTAAATCAAATAAATGTGAAAAATTAATTTTAATTTTTCACATATTTTTACTCAAAAGATATCTAGGGTACAAGATGGTTAAGTAAAAATATTACATTTTAAGTTAAGCATGCTGAAATGGATTTGAATTACTTAAGCAATAAAGCTAGCTGAACCCCAATTTTGAATCCACAAATAGCCGGCAGGTTTAGGTAAGAAGAGTTAGAGATTTAGAAATGGTTACCCCAAAACCCACAAGAAGACAAGAGAGCAATACACAAGTTTTGTACACAAAATTTAAGAGAAAGCTATTAAGTGGCCATGCCTTAAACTTATCTGGAAAAAGGTTGTTCCCTTTTTATTTTTATTTTTTTTTATGTTCTTTGTTTTTTTATTTATTTTTGTATGGGTATGAATGTACTGTCTGCATGTAGGTTTGTGTACCCATGTCGTGCAATGCCGCAGAGGACAGAAGAGGGTCTTGGATTCCCCTGGAACTGGAGTTCTCCTGGAATTGGAGTTACAGACGGTTGTTAGCTGCCATGTGGTTGCTGGGGATCGAACCCGGGTTAAGAGCAGTCGGTGTTCTTAACTGCTAGGCTATCTCTCTAGCCCGGGTTATTCCCTTTTTTAAAACTGCTCTAGGTAGGATGGTTACTATGAAAGGCCATAAGCTGCATCAGAAAGAAGTGGGCTCCAAACTTGGATGAGCCATAGAGCTACCTGGAGAAAATTTACATTGAAGGAGTTAAGCTGGAGCTGAACCTGAGAAACTGGTTCCTGACAGTAGGGGAACCAGTTTGTTTGTTTGTTCGTTTTTAATTTTTTTGAAATTAAAACCACAAAGTTTTATTTTAGACGTGTAAAATTATGAAAAATGGTTCGAAGGCCAAGCGTGGCTACTAACCCTTGATATCAAACTCAGCCTTGAAGTCACTGGCTTTTTTTTTTTTTTTTTTTTTATAGTCCTTTTTTCGAACAGGCGTTCCGGTAGCCCCAGCTGTCCTGGAACTCACTCTGTAGACCAGGCTGCCTTGAGCTCAGCAAAGATCATGCCTGCCTCTGCCTCCCAAGGCTAGGGTTAAAGAGCATGCGCCACTACGCCTGGCTAAGTCACTGGCTTTTGTAGTCTGCAGGAGTGACTAAGTTAGGAGGCACATGCCCACAGTGGATGGGATATTCTCTCTGAGCTAAACCTGAGCCAGGCGGCTTGCCTCCATGTGTACAAAGCCACTGAAACCAGCAGGAGAGAAGGCTCCATGGCAAAATGTAGATGCTAGGAGAGAGAGGAGAGAAGAACAAGGCAATATTTAGAAGTTCACATACTTAATTTCTCAAGGTTTCCTCCAGCACCAAGTTTGGGTGCCATTTGTGGGGCATCCTATTCATATTCCCAGGGCGGTCCATGTAGAAAACACATGCAGGGAAACACAGTACACAGACGCATGTTAAGGTGTACAAATAGAGAGAGTTAACAGTTTTTGAGTACCTAGCTTAATGGCAAAACATTTGATTCATACCTCATTGTTCACAGTGTGTCTTGGTGTTTTTGTCATGTGTTTGCACTATCACCACCTATGGAGCTGGACTTGGAAGTCTTTTATCACTTTTTATTAATGTTCACTGAGTCCTCTGGATTAAAAAAAAAAAAAAAAAAAAAAACTTCTTTTTTTTTTTTTTTTTTTTTTTTTTTTTTTTTTTTTTTTTTATTTTCCTTTTTTTTTTTTTTTTATTTTTTTTTTTGTTCAGTCTGTAACTAGTGAAAATAAAAATTTATTTTGTATTTTTAACTTTGTGTTACGTGTTCAGTTAAAATAGTTCCCAAGCCCTATTTTTTTTAATTTTTTTGATTATTTATTATTATCTTTCTATGTGTATGAATGTAGCTGTCTGCATAAAGGCAGGTCCTGTGCACCCGTGTCGTGAATGCCGCGGAGTCAGAAGAGGGTCGCGGATTCCCCTGGAACTGGAGTTCCACTCCTGGAATTGGAGTTCTGGAATGGAGTTAGAAGGTTCTTAGGCCGCCATGTGGGTGCTGGGATCGAACCCCTGGTCCTCTGCAAGAGCGTCGGTGCTCTTAACCCCGCAGGCTATCTCTCCAGTCCCAAGATCCCACCCTATTTTATCATACCTATTCTTTTCTTATTTCTCCAAGAAAGATATTTTCTTAATATCTACATGCTTCTTTTTGTATCAGTCTGTGCTGTTTATTTCATTAAATATTACTTCAAAAATAATGATCAGAAGACATTTAGATTTTTTTCAAAAAAGCTGTTGATGTAGTTCAGTGATAGAGTACTTGCCTACCATGTTATGACAACCTGAGTTTTATCATCAACACCAAACACACATGCATACTGATGCATTTGCCCATATGCACACAAACACATTCAGACCACAATATAACACATACGGTAGATACATCAAATGATTAATCAGTGTATAACCACACATGTGTGCACACACCCACTCAGAAACACTATCACACACTCACAGGTACATATACCCGGGCACCATATAAACATATATGTAGACGTGTCTGGAGAGATGGCCTAGCGGTTATAGAAGCTCGCCGACCGCTCTTAGCAAGGACCGGGGTTCGATCCCCAGCACCCACATGGCGGCTGAGAACCGTCTGAATACTCCAATTCCAGGAGAACTCCATCCGGGGAATAGCCGAGACCCTCTTCTGACCTCCGTGGCGTTGCACGACACGAGTGCACAGACCTGCATGCAGACAGTACATTCATACACATACGGAAATAAATAAAATTAAAAAAAAAAAATTAAAAAAAAAAAAACATATATGTAGACAAAGAGTTTATGACCTAATACACTGTTGCTCTCGTCCTTTTGTGCCCAGGGTTGTCTTCAGTTGGACATTGCATTTAAATATGACAACTCTGCCTGGTTAAAGTAGCTGTGGGTGACTTTGCTACTGTGTAATTAAACATTTCCTCTAGAATGCTTTTCTGGGAGGAACTGCTGCAAGCACATCAAATCCAGAATAGAATGTAATGACTGCCAAACATCATTTGAGATGGTGGGGCCAGAATAGCCCTGGCCTCTCTGTAATGCCTACAGGAGTCAGGGTAATTGGGTGAGATTCCACTATCACTATGAAGATCACAGCTTTTATTCTTTTTTATTATTCTGTTCTTACCATAGCCCCTTGAGGTCAAATATCAAATGATCCTCATTCTGGAGGAAGGCAAGAGGGCTTTCGAAATACTCAAGACCAGGCCTGATGCCAGAATTTTCCACAGTGAGCTCCTCTGGAAATTTTCCTGCACCAAGATCAAAAGCCTTTTTCCTCTCTCATGGGAAGCCATTTGGACTGGTAACTCTTTTTCCAGGCTCCTGGGATATACTCTGCTGCAGGGATTTTCCTCAGCCATGGGCTTCCTAGTCTCTTTTATATGTAAGTCTTCTTTTTCTAGCTTTGCTTTCCCAAAATACAGTTAAATGTCCTAGACCTAGCAATGAGCTTGAGAGTTCTCAGAGCTCTCTATTCTTTTTCTTTCTTTCTTTTTTTTCTTTTTTTTTTTTTTTTTGGTCTTTTCGAGACAGGGTCTCCTTGTAGCCCCAGCTGTCCTGGAACTCACTCTGTAGCCCCAGCTGTCCTGGAACTCACTCTGTAGCCCCAGCTGTCCTGGAACTCACTCTGTAGACCAGGCTGGCCTTGAACTCACAAAGATCCGCCTGCCTCTGCCTCCTGAGTTAGCTCTCTATTCTAGATACTGGAGGTTAGCATGCCTCACAACACATGAGGACTGCATAGATCAGAGCAATGTTTGGGATAAGACAACACAGTAGTTCAGTCTTTCCATTTTTAACAAATACTTACTTCTCTACTGTTTTATAGCTTTCTTTCTAGATATCTACATCCATACACAAATATGCCATAGGTTTCTGTGTTACACAGGATTATACAAGTTAAGAGAACAGAAAGATAAGAGTCAAGGAGAGTTTACTGATGAGAAGAGGGTCTGTTGAATTTCGAACTGAGAGAGAGGTTTACAGACATTTGAGGGGAATGAAAAGAAAACAGTAGGACAGAGGCAGTGAGACACGACCTACTATGAACTATTATGTGAAGAGAAATAGTTTACCTGAATGTTAACTTCATCTCTACCACGTGGTGGCCTCTGCTGCTCAGTGTTCACTGCATGCCACTCATCCAGAGCCTGGAAAACACATACATTTTCACTTCTTAAAGGTTAAACTTGTATTTGATCAACAATGCAATGAAAAAATGCTTTACCTCCCACTAAGCATTGCAATAATGTCCAGCCATACAATAAATTGACTTCTAAGCAAACATATTCAGAAATGCATTATTATTTTATGTATTTTTAAGGCAAGGAAACATTTTAGTTATATTTATTCTTTTAAAAGAACCGAAGTTCAAATCATACCAAGGAAATCCACATGTTTCAATGACCCAAAAATCTAAGCATAAATGAACAGGTCTCTTTAGAGTCTTCAAAGAAATTGTGGGCCCTGCTGACATTTTATGTAGGGCACGTAGACTCCTGAAGTAAAAGCATTAATCTCTGTTGTTTCATATTAATGTGTAATGCTTTATGAGTGTGTATTCCTCTATCATTTAAAACCGTGTTCAAATACTAGAATATTGTTAATTAACTCTACAGGTATCTAAATAGATAAATGGCTCAGTAAGTAGTGATACCTACATGTGGCACTACAGCAAATTCGTCTATGAAAAGCCCATATATCCTTTGGAAACAAAATAATTTGAAGCCATCTTTAATTATAATAAAGGTTGATGGATATTAGACTGGCTAAACATACTCATCTCAAATTGTTCTTTCTTTCCTTTTGTATATGATGATTTTCCTTTATGGGCCTGTGAGTCCACAATAGCATGCATGTTCCATGCATACGCTAGCACATCACTGTTGAGCTCCAAAGACAAGTTCTTGTGTCTTTCTGTCCTCAGATTCTCTGTTTTCTCTCTCTCTCTCTCTCTCTCTCTCTCTCTCTCTCTCACACACACACATTCTTTTGCTCTCTCGCTCTCTCTCGCTCTCACTCTCACTTTGTCTCGCTCTTGCTCCCACTCTTGCCCTCTCTGATACAGAATCTCTCACTTGTCTGGAATTCTCCAAGTAGGCTAGTTTGACTGACCAGGATCTTTCTCTATTCAACTACCAGGTTTTTGAAATATGAGCACGCACTACCATGCCTGTGTTTTTTATTTTGTTCTGGGTTCTGGGGATCAAAAGCAAAAACTGTGCTTGCAAGGCAAACACTTTAACAACTGAGTCCTATATCCATCCTTTAATACATGTATTTATTGCTTTTATACTTGCAATATTAAATACAACCTTTAAAATATTTAAGGATATAATTCTATTAGACAAAAGAATTTTAAGGAAGAAGTAATTTGAGAAGAGATGTATCCATCTAGTAAAATGAAATTGTTTACCACCACACAAACATTGTCGGTCCAAAACTTACAAGAAAAATTATACTATCACATCACAAAAGAAAGATGTAATATTTGAGATATTCTTAGAGCATAAAGAATATAAAAATATAAAAAACAAAAATTAGATTCATAACCAAATGCTAAGCATATATGTGGGTTCACACACAAACACACACACACACACACACACACACACACACACAATTCTAGAGAGATGAAGAACATTTAACAATGTAAAAAAATAACCCCAGGTGGCTGGTAAAGATCCAATTGCAATTAATGTTTATATTTTGCTTATGTTCTGACTCTGGAGGGTGTTCTGAGGTAGCACCTGTCTTGCCTCTAGATGGGGGCTTCACTGACCAGACTTTCCACACTTTGGCTTTTCTGTTTCTCTAGCGGCGCATAGTTCTAGTACTCCAGGCAGGGTAAGGAGACCTGTATGATCAGGGAGGATTCATTTAGTGATTCAAGTTTTGACTGAGAAATTATAGACAATTCCTGATATTCTCACTATTGACCATGCAATACTGACACTTTAAAAGAAACTACTTAATATCACATACAAAGTTTCTCTTCATGGACAGGAAAAACATTTATTTATTTTCATTTTAGATTGAAACTTAAAGGTCTAATGAGTAGCTCAGATCTTTTCCTGCATTATTATTTTCTGAGAGATTGGTGGCCATGAGATCTTACATAACTCAAATGAGTATGATACAGATAGGAAAACTATAATAGAAAATGGTGCATGTTTTGGCTGTCCATGTCTTCTGTCCTAGCAGAGAATAAGAAGGATGAGGCAGAAGGATTACTACTTCAAGGACAACCTTATTGTACAGAATAAATCATCTAAAATAGAAGGGAGGAGAGTCAATGAAAGAAAATGATAGGTAAGTATACAGGCTATAATCATTTATTGATCACTACATTACAGTGGTGTATAAATAACTTTAACAGAAATTAATTTTGGGGTAAAGAATGGTATGTTGTCTAAAAACCATGTCTGTGAGTGTTTGTGTGTGTCTCTGTGTGTGTGCATCTGTGTGTGTCTGTGTGTGTGTATCTGTGTGTGATATGAAAGTAGAATATAATGAAAACTATAAGAAGATTGGCATAGCAAACTACATTGTTGCCAGAGTCCAGCTCCAGTAGGTTCAGGTCCTGAAGTGGGTGGTCACAAAGGCAGCAAAGAAATCAATCAAATAAGACACAAGAATGTTTATTTTTTGTCTATATTTTCTTCTCTGCTCCCATGCAGAGGGCCTTTTGGGTTTGACACTATACTCTTATTTTTTTCTTCTCTTTTTTCTTCTCTGCCCCTTAGATCCTGATGTTTATTTTTATATACCCTAAGACTAAGCTAATAATGGAAAAAATAACCCAAATTCCCCATAAATATTCAGAAAATTCACACCCACAATCATTCTTAACATCAAAAATAGTAAAACAATCAATCAATAGTGGTACAATGTTTTAGTTGAGACATCAGAAAAATATAATATTGGTTCTTGGCTATGCAATTTACCAATTTTGAAGCAAAGTGAAGTTAGTATTTACTTTTAACTCTAAGGACTTCATTCTTTATGCTTTGTGATTACATGGGTGGTACACAGTGTAAAAAATGAACTTTAAAGTTTTAGCAATAGAGAACTTTATTTTTCTTACTTTAGTTCCTTGTCCACTCACGTGAAAGCCACTCCATGGCTGATGTGGTTTTAACTCATATCTTGTTTTTAGTCCGGTCATTATTTTCCTCAGTTTCTGTTTTCCTCAGTTTCTCTTTTTTTACACTTCCTGATGAGGCGATTTTCTAAAGGCTATTAATCTTTGAGTCAGATCACTAGAATACATGGCCTCATTGGATTTAGTTTCACTTTGCCCTACAATGTTTTTTAGTTGAAACCTGACCATGAAATCATCAAAATTCTTATCTTATTGGGCAATCTTCATGATACAGTTTCTGTAGAATTCTTAATTGCTACTGTGTCATACTTTTAATGCATATAGGCAGTGTCATTATTTCTCACTAAGGACTCATTTCTAGAAAAGACAAAAGTGTTAGTTCCATTCCCATTCCTTGAAGCAGAAGCAGGTACCCTAAACTGCTAGAAAGCCAAAAGTTAAGCAGATTACAAAAACAAGAATTAATATGATAAAAGGAATTATCAAAAACCAAGGTCACCTGGAGAGCAGACTTCAACCAGAAGAGTCAAGTCACTGGAAGTTTGTCTAGCAGTGAAAATTTCATGAATGGCCCTGCCATATTGGTGCAGTTTTGGCACTCTTAACCTAGGGATAATCAACAGCTATATAATTGGACTTAACGTTTAATCAAAGGAAGGAAAATCATATGTGGCACTCATGAGAGACAAATACATGTGGCTGGAGAGGTCATAGATCTTAGAGAAAACTCTGTCACATCCCTAGACAAACATAGTTTCTTACTATAAGCTAAATATGGATCCTTATGTTTATGCACCAGTATGTCAGTCACCATTCATGAAAGAAGCTTCTTTTGAAACATACGGAAAGTATTACAGGATTCCACAACTGATCACACACAGAGAATATGTGTCTATGTGTTGCCCAACCTTATGTGACAGATCTACAATGAAACCTCCATACCTAAGGTCATGTAGCACAGAGGAGAAAGGGGTAGAGAGAACACTAATGAATTTCTTAACTCTTATCATTGAAACTACCTCATGAAAGAGAAAGCAGTGAGCACAAAATGCCACACATGGCCAAAATGTAGAAAATAAGAGACTGCGGACTATGGGAACCTGAACAGGATTCTTATATTGCACTTCACCTAGCCAGAACTCAAAGACCATTGTGAAAGATGGTAGGAAGAGATTATAAGAACCAGAGGAGATGTATGACCATAAGGAAACAGAGTCTTACAGGGTCCTAAAAACTTGCTCATATGAACTTACAGCAATGCTGTCAGCATGCACAAGACCCAGAAAAACTCAATCAGAAAATACCACCATAGAGCTAGGGAAGTCAATAGCAGGCCCTGAACTTAGAAAAAAAATAAAAACTGTTGGTAGCTGATTTCTGCTAAGTGAGGGAGAGTTAAATTTATTTAAAAAATATCCTCTAGATAAGCTGCTAGACCCCAGCGTGTTCACTGAGCAGCTTATGAGTACACTAGATTGGCTCAATAGGCCTTGACATTTATGACAGAATGGATGAAATCTGTTGTGTCAGGGGAGGGCACTATAAGGGTGCGCAGAAGGGTGAGGGGGCATAAATATGGTTAAGATGTTTTGTAAGAAATGCACAAAATCCAAACAAATAAACCTAAAAAAGAATAAAGCAGGTGGTTTTACAGGAGAAAAAGGGGGAAAGATAGAAGGTATGAATAACAGTGCCACGAATGCAGAGTTGGGGCTCCCGAGAAGAAAGAATGGAACCAATACAGCAGATGGTAAATTGTAAGGACAGGGGAAGAAAACTGGAGACTGCTACAAATATATACTAACATGCATGTATGAAGTCCCCCAGTGAAACCCATTCCTCTGAATACTTAAGATAATGTAAAAACTTTTAACTCAATTGAAAAACGTAGATATAATGATATAATACCTGTTCTATTTTAATATATTATTTGAAAAAAGAAAGAAAACTATTTATTTGTTGATGAGGATTATGGAACTAAAGAAAAAAATAGCATTCTTTATTACAGATTACATTTCCAGTTCTTGATGCTGTTAACTGCAAATGGTTTGTTGAAGATAAAACAGCTCTTCCCCACAACCAGAGCTATGAGATATTACCATAACAGGTGTCTTCCTTGATCTTACTCTGTACATGTTGCTAGCATTCTGGTGCAAGGGCTTTTTATTAAGTGTGGATGATGTTATACCAAGAGGTGAGTCGCCCATAAACCTTGTTTTTTTTTTTTTTTAATTTATTTTTATGTGTATGAATGTATTGTCTGGATGTAGGTTTGTGCACCCATGTCATGCAATGCCACGGAGGTCAGAAGAGGATGTCGGATTCCCCTGGAACTGGAGTTACAGACGGTTCTCAGCTTCCATGTGGGTGCTGGGGATCAAACCCATGTCCTCTGCAAGAGCAGTCGGTGCTCTTAACTGCTAGGCCATCTCTCCAGCCCAAACCTTGTTATTTTGAAACCAGTATCGGAGATCTCCTGAGACCAGCGGCGGGAGGGGGGGGAGACAGGTTGGGAACTGGGTGCCTTGGCGAGCTGATTGCTGATCTTTGGTCCTCTGTCTTTGGTTTGATTGGCCTTTGTGGCTGTGGAGGTTGGAGTTATCCCCCAGCTGGGATTAAAGGTGTGGTCTTTGGGCTTGATTAGATCTAGTGGCTGTGGGGGCGGAGTTATCCTCCCAGCCGTATTAAAAGGCACGCTTGTGTGACTCTTGAGATTTGAGATCTCTGAGCCCAGCGGCAGGTGCCAGCGGCGGCGGGCTGAAGAGCCCCCCCCCCCCAACTGAGAATTACGAAGAAGCATCTGAAGGAGGCAAGCAAAGCACGCCTTCAACACAGTGAAGAGGCATTTAGGACTTACATTGGAATACAGGAAAGGAGAAGCCCATATGCCAGGATCACGAAGAAGAGACTACACTGGAAGGTGCAGGATAATCCCACGCCAAGTCTTTACCAACCCTATGTGGATGACTCCTGCAGTGGGATCCCTCCGGGGATGCCCCAGGACACAGACATCAGAAACACAATTGGGAACATACTTAAAGAACTACAAGATCATAAAGAACAAATTAAAGAACTAAGAAAAGAGAATGAGGACCGAGAGAGAGAGAATGACAAGCTCCGGAAGGAAGTAGAAACACTGAAAAGATCCCATGCTGAAAAAGAAAAAGAAACCAGTATCTTCTCCATTGTCAGGCTCTAGCCTCATGGTTCAGAACATTTTTCCTTAATACTCTGTATGAATTATTCAAATCATGAAAATAATATTAGATATTAGAACAAAGCAGAACAAAACAATGAAGGCAATCATTAGTGTTCTCAAGAAAAATGCCAGAAAACAGATGGTTGTTGCTGTATTTATGATTTTTATTTTATCTGTATGAGTGTATTATCTGCACGTTTTTATGTGCTCTCATGCTGCACTGTGCCCACTGAAGTCAGAAGAGGGTATTGGATTTCCTTGGAACTGGAATTGTGGATGGTATGGTTGTTAGCCACTGTGTTAGTGCTGGGAATTGAACCCGGGTCCTCTGCAAGAGCATCCAGTGTTCTTAACCACTGAGAAACCTTCACAGCTTATAAAATAGGAAATATTTTGTGTTTATAGTTTATATGATCACATAACTACTGCACATTAATATTTTAATAATAAGATGAGGTTTATAGAAATAAAGTCTTATTTTTATGTCATAAATTAATTTAAACCAAATAAGAGTATTTTGATTACATCTTAGTTTTGCATGAATATTGACCTTACTATCAATCACTACATATCTGACTAAAATTCATAACCACCTCTGTTTACCAATGCATGCCTGTTAAAAGAAAAATTCAAATGGAGGCATTATTAGAAACATAGGTAGCAGAAAGAATACAGAGACCAAGAGGACGGCCTTATAAAATGATTGAAATTGTCTTCCTCATAACTGTGAACCCAAATGAAGGATTTTCATACTACAGAGTATTAAGAAGAGACATATAGGTGGAAATGTCTAGACACACGCATTGTTTAAATCTAAGACTCTTCAAATTTCAATTGTCCAAAGATTCTAGTATTGAGGTAAAAATTCTACAATAGAAAAATAATATTTGAGAACAGAGTGCATTTGGTGACAGTAAACAAAGATTCTTGACATTACTTGAGATACTTCATTATTTGTTTATTCAATGTCTTTGAACTTCCTCTATTGAAGAAGACATTTGGAGGAATAAATGGCTCTTAAAAACAGATAATGCAGGACATAGTGAAAGAGGTTTTTAGTCTCATCACTAGAGAAGCAGGCAATATCTGCGTGACAGAGGGCACCCTGGTTTTCATAGCCAGTTCCAGCCCAGCTGGGACTAGGGGGTGACCATGTCTCAAAAAGCCAAAACAAAACAGGCAAACAAAACCAGACCTCTTGTGTGTGAGGGATTTGCATTTTAAGGCATATTTTTTTTTCAATGCAGGTAATACTGACTTCATCTGAAAGGAATATGGAAAGCATGTGATGGATGATTTATTTAGGTGATCAACATAGACATACCATTTACAACCCTAGGAAACAAGACTCCAATTATGAGGAGGTTGAAGTTGCACATCTAATATTACCATAGTTCTCAAGGATTCCTATGAAGACCTGAAAGTAAAAGTCAAAGGGACACACACACAGAAAAAATAAGTAAAAAAAAAAAAGAAAATGCAATCTATGGAATGGAATTTAATAGTTGTTTTTTCAAGATTTTACCCTTTATCATCTTAATATTTTGTCCACCATCTCTGCATGTGTTCTGCAGGCTTTTGCAAAGCTTGTAAGTTTTTTTTTTTCCTTGTGGGGAATGCACAAGGGCGTGTGCCCACATTTAACCACTGGCAAGCCTTTCAGCACCTTGCATCTCTGTTCCTTGGTGACAAGAAACCCCATGAGAGAGGAAAGCTCACATTTTAAGTCAGATCATAATTTTCCTCTAAGGTACATTCTGAAAACTCGGCTCTTTTTCTGAATGTATTCTTCATCACCACATTATTACCTGTCTCTATTTTACTTATGTTGTGGGAATGAAACTTTGTGTGTGGCTTGAAGTCAGGAATTGTAAGTCCTGTCCCGGGAGATCTCTGGTTATCTTATAGCTCTGTAGGCTTCCAGAGTTATCTGTAGCCAGAAGATTTGGGATATTACAATGATTCTTGCTTCACCCTATCTCAAAGTTCCAGGCCCTTCTCTTGAGGCATTGAGCAGAATATCACACCTCTAGTTACCTGATGCACAAACCGGAGCTCTGCAGCCCCCCCCCCACTAGAACCAAGTTGGCTCACCCTCCCTTCCGCCTGCTCCCCACTTCCTTGCCCAAAGCACAGTAGTCTTCAATATATAGATCTCACTGAGAGAAAATAAAAGGAATTTCTTTTTTTTTTTGGTCTTTTTGAGACAAGGTCTCCCTGTGGCCCCAGCTGTCCTGGAACTCATCCTGTAGACCAGGCTCGCCTTGAACTCACAAAGATCTGCCTGCCTCTGCCTCCCAAGTGCTAGGATTAAAGGTGTGCGCCGTCATGTCCAGCAATAAAGGGAATTTCTATCCTCCATGGCTCTCCACGCATGTGTGTGTGTGTGTGTGTTCCACAGGTGATCTCTGGCGGTTTTCCCTCCCACTTTCTTTTTTTTTTTTTTAATTTTTTTTATTAATTTTATTTATTTCTGTATGTGTATGAATGTACTGTCTGCATGCAAGTCTGTGCACCCGTGTCGTGCAACGCCGCGGAGGTCAGAAGAGGGTCTCGGATTTCCCTGGAACTGGAGTTCTCCTGGAATTGGATCTTCAGATGGTTCTCAGCCGCCATGTGGGTGCTGGGGATCCAACCTGGGTCCTCTGCAAGAGCGGTCGGCGCTCTTAACCGCTAGGCCATCTCTCCAGCCCCATTCCCTCCCCCTTTCTTGCGGGATCAGAGCCCAGAGACTGCTGGCCTCAAGGCAGGAGGCAAGTCCTAGAGTCGAGCCACAAAGGGAATGACAGTGTGTGGAAGGCTGTCATGCGTGACTCAAAGACACTGACCAGACAATAGTCTTATTGCATCCTTAATGTGATAGAACTGTTAACTTGCTGGTACAACATAGGTGATTTTCTACTTAAATCTGGCACTTTTTCAAATGCAATCATGAAACATTAGTTTGACTGCAATTACCATAAATTATAATAATTGTGAATTAATCATAAATATAACTACTGAAGAAAAATTTTTTGGCAAATAATACTTGTGACTCTTAATTACCATATTTTGGCTATAGCTGAAATTTTAAATGTACAGCGTCATTTACAGCATAAAAATATGAATAACAATGTATCATCATTTAAAAGCCTTTACCGGGGCTGGAGAGATGGCCTAGCGGTTAAGAGCGCCGACCGCTCTTACAGAGGACCCGGGTTCGATCCCCAGCACCCACATGGTGGCCGAGAGCCGTCTGAAACTCCAATTCCAGGAGAACTCCAGCTCCAGGGGAATCCGAGACCCTCTTCTGACCTCTGCGGCGTTGCACGACACGGGTGCACAGACTTGCATGCAGGCAGTACATTCACACACATACAGAACTAAATAAAATTAATAAAAAAAAATTAAAAAAAAAAGCCTTTACCAAGAGGAAGAGCAGTAGTTAGTATTGTTTGAGGGTACATGTGACCCCTTGTCAACAGTCAACAACTTTTAGAGAGCAGTTTTTCTTGAAATTATGATTTGTTTCTGTTTTTATGTTTGTTGTTGTTAGATTATGATATGTATAAAATATAATGCACCCCATTATATGGTAACTCCTTTTAGTTACTGCAAAGAAACTGCAAAGTTCCTATCCCTGAATAAGACAACTATAGCAAACTTCTGCCTCAAACGAATCAGGGATCATGGAGAAGAGGGGCTGGAAAATTTGTAAGAGAGAGAATGGGGGAACGACTGCAAGGAAGCAGAGTTTCCCAGGTAGTTGAATAGTCACAACAAAGGTGACAATCTGCACAATTTCCATGCAAACTCAAACCAGAAATTTTCTCGGCAGAGACCTAAGATAGTGATTAAGAAATTATAACCCCACTTAAGGAAACTGTAAACAGATGGCTTTTGGGAGAGGCAGAGACATTCTATTTCACTTATGGAACTCTTGGTACAACCACCAGGCTCCAGTGGATCCACTCACACTAAAGGACATCCTCTGGAGATAAAATTAGAATCTATAGGCCGTATATATGTAAACACACACATATATATATAAAACTAAAACTATATGGTATACATATTAACTTTTAATATAGTTTTTACTATATTAAGTTAAATTTCATATGACCTAATATACACTATTTTCCAATTAGATCATAACTAAAAATAGAATAATAGAGTTGATACTACTCCTCTTTGGACCCCAACTGCAAGTTCGATCCTTCACTGTGATTTTGGGATTTCAATGAACTATTTATAATATGTCCCTGATGATAAACATTTTTGCCTTTGAATCATGTTATAAGAGCAGACATTTAGTCTCAGCTGCCAAAAAGTGACAAGGAGTTTTGGACATTCCACATGTCTGAATGATGGCTTCTTCCCACAGCACAACATCTGCTTCTAGTAAAGATCTTGTACTCTTGCAGCACACAGCAGATATTTTACAGGAAAGAGAGAATTCTGGTCAAAATGTAATTATTACTAATTTTGATAAAAATTATAAGAGATCAAAAAGTTCTCATATGAACCACAATGAGGTCAGTTGCTTGTATATTGGTAATCATACTCCATGTACTGTGTCTTTGTTCCAATGAATTCATTTATATTGGTATTCCATAAGAAAATGGATCAGTGAAATATTGGGTGGCATATACACATAATCATGATGGTGTGGCACCAGACAGAATACTTGATGAAGGATGTCATGGAAAAAAATAAATTGCAAACAGAGACAAACATTAAAAAACAAACTCATAGGAATTCATGGAATAGATCTCTGGCAGCATCTTTTTTCCATTGCATTTTATTGAGGGGAACACTGGTATTTCCAAAGATAACATATGTTAATCTGTGAAGCACTCAGTGCTAGCACTGAGAACATTACTGTCAACTTAAATCTCTTTCAAACACTCTGCACTTAGTCAAACATTTCCATTTTTTTTTCCTTTTCTCCCATGCCCAATTTCTGGACAGTTATCTCATCTTATATTGAATCTTATTCCAGTCATTTGCACTTTCATCAGGGTGAATTCATGTGAAAGTTATAGTAATAAAAACAGCATGATATTGGTATAAAACCAGACAGAGTTATCAATGCCATGGAATTGAGAACACATTTAACACAAATTCCTGCCTACATAGTAACTAGTATTTTGGCAAAAACCACACATTGGTCTTAAAGAAGTGCTACGGGTCAAAGTGGGTACTTACAGGTAGAAGAATAGAATCTAAGCGCTGGCTCTCATTTTGAACAAAACTCAAGTCCAAATTGATCAAGGACCTCAAGATACGATCTTATACTCTGAATCTGATGGAGGAAGAATTAGGGAATACACTAGAAATTACAGAGACATGAAATGATTTTTCTCAAACAGACCTTGATAACATAGCATCAATGCCAACAATTTACAAATAGGAACTCATGAAAATCAAATGCTTTTACATAGCAATGGACACCATTGTTCACAAGAAGAAGCAACATACAGAAAATGAAAAAAAAATCTTTACAAGCTATACATCTAACAGAGGGTTTGTAAATAAAATACACATGAAAGTAAGCAAGCTAAATATCAAAAACAAACCAAATAAAAATTAGAGCAAGAAATTAAACATAGAGATCTCAAAGATGAAACATAAATGGTTGAGAATTATTTTTTGTGTGTGCTCGGCATCCTTAGCTATCAAGGAGATGCAAATTAAATCTACTTTGAGATTTATTCTAGCCCTGACAAAATAGATAAGATGAAAAATAAAATGATTACAAATTCTAGTGAGGATGTAATGAAAGGGGCATATTTATTTACTGCTGATGAGAATGCCAACTGTTGAGGCCCCCATGGAAATCAGGTTGAAGATTCCACAAACATTAAAAAGAGATATTCCATATAATTAACCAAGCAAGCGCATATACCCAAAGAACTATATATCCTAATATATATA
>VZQC01010027.1:1937979-1949374 GCA_009823505.1 Rhizomys pruinosus
ATAATATATATTATATATAATATATAATATATATTAATAATATATATATATTATCTATTCACAAGATAATTCACAATATAAATATAAATATAAATTCACAATATAAATATATATATATTATTATCTATTCACAAGAGTCAGGAAATGAAAATAACCTAGATGCTTATCAACTGATGAATGGATTAGGAAAATATGGTACATTTACATGATGGAATATCATTCACTTTTAAGAAATGATAAAATTGGTTGCCATGAGAACACCCAGCAGGCTAGCTGGGCTCAGATAAGCCTGCTCAGGCACACTGAAGCAGGCAGTATCCTTAGACAACCCAGCTGGGTGACCCAGCCCAGGCATGCAGAAGCAGGTAGTGCTCAGGGACCACCCAGTAGGGAGGGCCACCGCAGATAGGCACAAACAGGCAGGCTGAGGCAGAGTGTTCTGAGACCACCTGAGGCCCAGCATCTGTAGGCCCATACAGGCAAGAAGAAGCAAGTGGTGCCGGGACCAACAGGCAGGAAGGCAAGCCCATGCAGGTAGGTTGAAGAGGGTGGTGCTGGAGACTACACAGCAGGGAGGCCCAGATTAAGCAGGCCCTCATAGTTAGGCTGAACCTGGCAGTTCTGTCAGAGGCCTGGTTTTTCAGTCTTGTGCAGCCAGCCCTGAGAAACCAGTAGATTCGCATCAAGCCAACCTGATTGTTACTTCTCCTTAACCTCTGGAGAAGCTCCTGACTAGAACGGTGGGAACTGATCAGTCCCTCCACTACAAAACCAAAAGTGAGAACCTGAAACCCTGACCACCCAGACTGTCATAACTGATAAGAAGATAACGAAGTCCCCTGAAAAAGAAATAAAACAATTTCAGCCTTTAACTCAACAAAGAAACGAGTTTCATAAAAGAATACAAACAACAAAACTAATCCACATGCCAAATGCACAGGAAAAAAGAAATAGCATGGGGAAACTAAATAATAAATCCAGACAAAACTCTACCAGTCCTATAGAATAGTCCTACAATTAGATCACTCTGGATACCACCCAGGATACAGATCTTAATAAAACTATCATAGATATACTCAAAGAATTCAAAGAAACCAAGGACTATAAAGAACACTCAGAGAAACAAATCAAAGAGCTAGAGGGAGAGAATGACAAACACCAGAAGAATGTGAAAATATTGAAGAAATTTCAGGCTGAACTGAAAAAGGAAAGCAAAGACACAGATAAGTGAATCAAAGAACTGGAAGGAGAGAATGATAAACACCAGAAGGAAGTGGAAATATTGAAGAAATCTCAGGCTGAAATGAAAAAGAAAAGCAAATACTCATCCAGTAACAGGAAAGGATGGGAAAAAAGATTCAGTAGCATAATGAATGAAGCAGAAAATAGAATATCAAGACAGAAACATAACATGGAATAACTGGAGTTCTCAAGCAAAGATTATGAAAAATTTTAAAAAAAATAATAAGCACGAGAGTGGAATAATAAAAAATGTGGGAAACCATGAAAAGCACAAATCTCTGCATCATAGGTATAGAGGAAGGAGAAGAGTCCCAGGATAATGATTTTGACCAGATCTTCAACAGAATTATAGAAGACAATTTGCCCAAATTAAAAGACATATCCGTACAAATCCAAGTGCATAGAACACCATCCTTATGAATACAAGAAGTGCATAGAACACCAAATAGACAAGACCAGAAAAGAAATTCCCACACGATATCATAATAAAAATACTAGATATGCAAAACAAAGATGGACTAATGAAAGCCTCAAGAAAGAAACAAATGACATATAAAGGGAAACCCATCAGAATTATAGCTGATTTTTCAATGAAAACAATGAGAGCTAGAAGATCCTGGACCAAAATATTACCAGTAATAATGAGTATAGATGCCAACCCAAGTTACTTTACCCAGCAAAAATGTCAATTGTAATTGAAGGAGAAGTGAAAATCTTCCTGACCTAAACAAGATGAAAAAATACATGTCCAGAAAACCAACACTTCAAGAAATACACCAAGAAATTCAGAGGACAGAGGGAAGGAATAGCTATCCCCAAAAGGCCAGGGAGAGTAATTAATGAAGATATAACTGTGGAAATACAAACTTAGACCAATAATGCAGCAGAAAATAAATTGAAGGGAAGCAATATACATCTCTCAATAATAACCTTAAATATTAATAGGCTAAGTTCCCCAGTCAAGAAACACAGATTGGGAGAATATTAAAACATGGAACCCAACTTATGGTTGTCTACATGAAATCCATCTCACTTTCAAGGACAGGAACAATCCTAAAGTGAAAGGATAGAAAAATAATATTCTGAGCAAATGGTACCAAAAATCAAGCAGGGGTTGCTATTTTTATATCAGATAAAATAGACTTCAAGTAAAACTAATCAGAAGAGATGAAGAGGGTCACTGAATTGTTATCAATCAAACATTCATGAAGATTTCACAATTATAAATATGTATGCACCAAACTCTGGTGCATCAAACTTCGTAAGCACAATTCTGCAGGACATCAAAGCACAAATTAATCCCAGCACGCTGATAGTGGGAGAATTCAATACCTCACTGAGCCCATTGGACAGGTCAACTGGACATCTAAACTGAACAATATGATGCAAAACACCCCATGGAACATTTTCCAAAATTGACCATATACTGGGACACAGAGGAAACATCAACACATAAAAAAATGGCATAAGTCCATGCATTTTATCAGACCACAGTGCAATAAAGCTTGTTATCAAGACCAGAAAGAGCCCTACTATGTATAAGAACTTATGGAGACTAAACAACACACTACTGAACAATGAATGGGTCAATGGAGAAATAAAGAAATAAATAAAAGTATTCCTGGTAGTAAATTATTAATCAGTCTTAAGAAGGAAATTTAAAACCCTAAGTGTCGACATTAAAAAAAAAAGAGCAAAAGTAAAGGACCTAACACTGCAGCTAAAAACACTTGAGAGACAACAACAAATGAAACTTAAACCCAAGATACAAGAAGAAATAACAAAAATCATACCAGAAATAAATGAAATAGAAACAAAGAAAACAATTTAAAGAATCGATGAATTTGAGAAATGATTCTTTGAAAGGATAAACAAGATAGATACAAGTCAAGCCCAGTTGATCAAAAGAATGAACAACCAACTCCAAATCAATAGAATATGAGATGAAAAGGGAAACATCACACAGTTAACAAAAAGATCCAGTCAAATGCGGGGATACTTTAAAAATGTATATTCTACTAAATTTGAAAACCTAAGATAAATGGAGGAATATCATTATGACATCATGGAAACCACCAAAGTTTAACCAAGAAGAGAATAACAGCTTAAACAAACCCATAATATATGATAAAATTGAAACTGTACTATAAAACCTTCCAACTGAAAAAATCCCAGAAGGATTCATGGCAGAATTCTATGAGGCATTTAAAGGGAACCTACAGTCATTATTACTCAAATTATTCAAAAAGGATAGAAACAGAGGGAAATCTTCTAAACTCCTCCTATGAAGCAAATATCACTCTCAAACCAAAATCTAGGCAAAGTTACATCCAAAAAAGAAAACTATAGACCTATCTCACTAATGAATATACATGTAAAAATTCTCAAAACAAAATACTTGCAAACCACATACAGGCACATATCCAAAAATCATCTACCATAACCAAGTTGGATTTATGCTAGAGATACAGGGATGGTTCAACATATGCAAATCAATGAACATCATAAAGCACATAAACAGACTGAAAGACAAAAACTGCAAGGTCATCTAAATCACTGAGGAAAAGGCCTTGGAAAAAAATTCAACATGCCTCCATTTTTAACGTCCTAGAGGGAACTGGACTGGTAGAAACATTCCTGAACATAATTAAAGCCATATACAATAAAATCATAGCCAACATTATTCTAAATAAGGATGCCCCCAATCTCTAATCCTTTTCAGTATAATGTTTGAAACACTTGCTAGAGCAATGAGACAAAAAAAGGAAATTAAAGGAATACTAATTGGAAAAAAGGAGGTCAAACTATCCCTTTTAGCAGTGACATGATAGTTTTCCTAAGGGGCACAAAAACTCCAACCAGAAAACTCCTAGAAATGATTAACAGTTTCAGTAAAGTGGTGGGATACAAAATTAATCTAGATAAATTAGTATATTTTTTCTTTATGCCAATAACCAGCAATTGAAGAAGGAATAAAAGGAGACCTTCCTATTCCCAGTAGCCTCAAAAAATAAAATATCTCAGAACAAACCTGACCAAAGACATTAAAATCTCTACACTGAAAATTTTAAAATCTCTGAAAGATATTGAATACACCAGAAAATGGAAGGACCTCCCATGGTCATGGATTGGAAGAATTAATGTAGTAAAAATGACAATCCTGCCCAAACTAATATACAGATTAAATTTCATCCCAATTAAAATTCCCATGAGCTTTTTCAAAAACCTAGAAAAAAAAGCTGTTTCTTTGACAAGATAAACAAAATAGACAGGCCACTAGCCCAGCTAACCAAAAGAAAGAGAAATAGTATTCATGATGAAAGGGGAATCCTCAAAACAGATAAAGAAAAGATCCAGACAATCATACAAGAATATTTCAAAAATATATACTCTACTACAATTGAGAATCTAAGAGAAATGGATAAATATCTGAAATCCTGGGACCAACAAAGCTTAAACAAGAATAAATTGACACTTCAAACAGGCACATAATTTTTGAGGAAATTGAAGATGTAGTGGAGGTGCACGCCTTTAATCCTAGCACTTGGGAGGCAGAGGCAGGCGAATCTTTGGGAGTGCAAGGCCAGCCTGGTCTACAGAGAAAACAATTTCAGCCTTTAACTCAACAAAGAAACGAGTTTCATAAAAGAATACAAACAACAAAACTAATCCACATGCCAAATGCACAGGAAAAAATAAATAGCATGGGGAAACTAAATAATAAATCCAGACAAAACTCTACCAGTCCTATAGAATAGTCCTACAATTAGATCACTCTGGATACCACCCAGGATACAGATCTTAATAAAACTATCATAGATATACTCAAAGAATTCAAAGAAACCAAGGACTATAAAGAACACTCAGAGAAACAAATCAAAGAGCTAGAGGGAGAGAATGACAAACACCAGAAGAATGTGAAAATATTGAAGAAATTTCAGGCTGAACTGAAAAAGGAAAGCAAAGACACAGATAAGTGAATCAAAGAACTGGAAGGAGAGAATGATAAACACCAGAAGGAAGTGGAAATATTGAAGAAATCTCAGGCTGAAATGAAAAAGAAAAGCAAATACTCATCCAGTAACAGGAAAGGATGGGAAAAAAGATTCAGTAGCATAATGAATGAAGCAGAAAATAGAATATCAAGACAGAAACATAACATGGAATAACTGGAGTTCTCAAGCAAAGATTATGAAAAATTTTAAAAAAAATAATAAGCACGAGAGTGGAATAATAAAAAATGTGGGAAACCATGAAAAGCACAAATCTCTGCATCATAGGTATAGAGGAAGGAGAAGAGTCCCAGGATAATGATTTTGACCAGATCTTCAACAGAATTATAGAAGACAATTTGCCCAAATTAAAAGACATATCCGTACAAATCCAAGTGCATAGAACACCATCCTTATGAATACAAGAAGTGCATAGAACACCAAATAGACAAGACCAGAAAAGAAATTCCCACACGATATCATAATAAAAATACTAGATATGCAAAACAAAGATGGACTAATGAAAGCCTCAAGAAAGAAACAAATGACATATAAAGGGAAACCCATCAGAATTATAGCTGATTTTTCAATGAAAACAATGAGAGCTAGAAGATCCTGGACCAAAATATTACCAGTAATAATGAGTATAGATGCCAACCCAAGTTACTTTACCCAGCAAAAATGTCAATTGTAATTGAAGGAGAAGTGAAAATCTTCCTGACCTAAACAAGATGAAAAAATACATGTCCAGAAAACCAACACTTCAAGAAATACACCAAGAAATTCAGAGGACAGAGGGAAGGAATAGCTATCCCCAAAAGGCCAGGGAGAGTAATTAATGAAGATATAACTGTGGAAATACAAACTTAGACCAATAATGCAGCAGAAAATAAATTGAAGGGAAGCAATATACATCTCTCAATAATAACCTTAAATATTAATAGGCTAAGTTCCCCAGTCAAGAAACACAGATTGGGAGAATATTAAAACATGGAACCCAACTTATGGTTGTCTACATGAAATCCATCTCACTTTCAAGGACAGGAACAATCCTAAAGTGAAAGGATAGAAAAATAATATTCTGAGCAAATGGTACCAAAAATCAAGCAGGGGTTGCTATTTTTATATCAGATAAAATAGACTTCAAGTAAAACTAATCAGAAGAGATGAAGAGGGTCACTGAATTGTTATCAATCAAACATTCATGAAGATTTCACAATTATAAATATGTATGCACCAAACTCTGGTGCATCAAACTTCGTAAGCACAATTCTGCAGGACATCAAAGCACAAATTAATCCCAGCACGCTGATAGTGGGAGAATTCAATACCTCACTGAGCCCATTGGACAGGTCAACTGGACATCTAAACTGAACAATATGATGCAAAACACCCCATGGAACATTTTCCAAAATTGACCATATACTGGGACACAGAGGAAACATCAACACATAAAAAAATGGCATAAGTCCATGCATTTTATCAGACCACAGTGCAATAAAGCTTGTTATCAAGACCAGAAAGAGCCCTACTATGTATAAGAACTTATGGAGACTAAACAACACACTACTGAACAATGAATGGGTCAATGGAGAAATAAAGAAATAAATAAAAGTATTCCTGGTAGTAAATTATTAATCAGTCTTAAGAAGGAAATTTAAAACCCTAAGTGTCGACATTAAAAAAAAAAGAGCAAAAGTAAAGGACCTAACACTGCAGCTAAAAACACTTGAGAGACAACAACAAATGAAACTTAAACCCAAGATACAAGAAGAAATAACAAAAATCATACCAGAAATAAATGAAATAGAAACAAAGAAAACAATTTAAAGAATCGATGAATTTGAGAAATGATTCTTTGAAAGGATAAACAAGATAGATACAAGTCAAGCCCAGTTGATCAAAAGAATGAACAACCAACTCCAAATCAATAGAATATGAGATGAAAAGGGAAACATCACACAGTTAACAAAAAGATCCAGTCAAATGCGGGGATACTTTAAAAATGTATATTCTACTAAATTTGAAAACCTAAGATAAATGGAGGAATATCATTATGACATCATGGAAACCACCAAAGTTTAACCAAGAAGAGAATAACAGCTTAAACAAACCCATAATATATGATAAAATTGAAACTGTACTATAAAACCTTCCAACTGAAAAAATCCCAGAAGGATTCATGGCAGAATTCTATGAGGCATTTAAAGGGAACCTACAGTCATTATTACTCAAATTATTCAAAAAGGATAGAAACAGAGGGAAATCTTCTAAACTCCTCCTATGAAGCAAATATCACTCTCAAACCAAAATCTAGGCAAAGTTACATCCAAAAAAGAAAACTATAGACCTATCTCACTAATGAATATACATGTAAAAATTCTCAAAACAAAATACTTGCAAACCACATACAGGCACATATCCAAAAATCATCTACCATAACCAAGTTGGATTTATGCTAGAGATAAGGGATGGTTCAACATATGCAAATCAATGAACATCATAAACACATATAAACAGACTGAAGACAAAAACTGCAAGGTCATCTAAATCACTGAGGAAAAGGCTCGAAAAAAAAAATTAACATTGCCTCCATTTTTAAACGTCCTAGAGGGAAACTGGACTGGTTGGGAAACATTCTTCAACATATTTAAAGCCATATATAACAAATTCATAGCCAACATTATTCTAAATAAGGATGCCCCCAATCTCTAATCCTTTTCAGTATAATGTTTGAAACACTTGCTAGGATGAGACAAAAAAGGAAATTAAATGAATACTACTGGAAAAAAGAAAGGAGGTCAAACTATTCCCTTTTTGCAGATGTGGACATGATAGTTTTTCCTTACGCGGGCAAAAATCAACCAGAATACTCCTAGAAAATATTAACAGTTTCAGTAAAATCGTGTGGGTACAAAATTAATCTAGAAAAAAAAAATCAAAACAAAAAAAAAAAAAAAAGCAATTGAAGAAGGAATAAAAGGAGACCTTCCTATTCCCAGTAGCCTCAAAAAATAAAATATCTAGAACAAACCTGCCCCAAGACATTTAAAATATCTACACTGAAATTTTAAAATATCTGAAAGATCTGAATACACCAGAAGGTGTAAGGACCTCCCATGTTCATGGATTGGAAATTTAGTATAGTAAAAATGTCTATCCTGCCCAAACTAATATACAGATTAAATTTCATACAATTAAAATTTCCCATGAGCTTTTTCAAAAACCTAGAAAAAAAAGCTGTTTCTTTGACAAGATAAACAAAATAGACAGGCATCTAGCCCAGCTAACCAAAGAAAGAGAGAACAACTCCAAATAAATATATGATGAAAAGGGAAGAATCAAACAGATAAAGAAAAGATACAGACCAATCATACAAGAATATTTCAACAATATATACTCTACACCATGAGAAGCATCTTCTAAAGTGAGACAATGGATATAAATATCGAAATACTGGGATCCAACAAAGCTAAACAGAATCAATTGACACTTCAAACCGCACCCTAATTTTTTGAGGAAATTGAATATGTAGTGGAGGTGCAAGCCTTTAAATCAAGCATTGGGAGGCAAGAGGCAGGCGGATCTTGGCGAGTGCAAGGCCAGCCAGCTTGGTCTACCGAGTGTAGTTTCGGACAGCTGGGGCTACAGGAAGACCCTGACTCGACAGAGACAAAAAAAAAAAAAAAAGTCCAGGCCCAGATGTTTTCACAGTAGAATACTCTAAAACTTTTAAAGAGGTCTTACACCCATTACTCAAATTGTTCAGAAGGATACAAACAGAGGGAAATCTTCCAAATTCCTTCTATGAAGCTAGGATCACTCTAATAGCAAAAAGAGGCAAGGACACAACCAAAAAAGAAAACTATAGACCCATCTCATTAATGGACACAGATGCAAAAATCTTCAACAAAGTACTTGCAAATCATATGCAGACCCACATCAAAAAGATCATACATCATGATTAATTTGGATTCATACCAGAGATGCAAGAATGGTTCAACATATGTAAATTGATAAACATCATAAATTACATAAGTAGACTAAAAGACAAAAACCACGTGATCATCTCAACTGACACAGAAAAAGCCTACAAAATCCAGCATCCTTTCATACTTAAAGTCCTAGAAGGAACTGGACTGAGGGAACGTTGTTCAACATAATTAAAGCTATATACAACAAACCCACTGCTAACATCATCGTAAGTGGAGAAAAATTAGAAGCATTCCCCTTAAAAGCCAGAACTCAGCAAGGCTGCCACTATTTCCACTCCTCTTCAATATAGTGCTTGAAATGCTTGTTAGGGCAATAAGGCAAGAAAGGGAAATTAAAGGAGTACTAATCATAAAAGAGGAAGTAAAATCCCTTTATAAGATGACATGCTAGTTTACCTAAGCATGCTAAAAACTCCACCAGAAAACTCCAAAAAATGAATTAAAGTTTCAGCAAAGTGGTGAAATACAAAATAAACCTTGAAAAATACAAAATAAACCTAGAAAAATCAGTAGCTTTTTTTTACACCAAAAATAAGCAACTGGGAAAGAAATATAAGGAGACCTTCCCACTCACAATAGCCTCAAAAAATAAATAAAATACTTGGGAAAATACCTAACCAAAGACACCAAAAATCTCTACAACAAAAATTTTAAGCCCCTGAGGAAGGAGATTGAAGAAGACGTCAGAAGTTGGAAAGACCTCCTGTGCTCAGGTTTGGAAAAATTAATATAGTAAACATGTCCATTATACCCAAATTAATATACAGATTCAATGCAATCACAATCAAAATCCCCATGAGCTTCTTCACAGTCTTGGAAAAAAAATCCTCAAAGTCATATGGAAAAACAAAAAACCCCGAATACTTAAAGCAACCTTGAGTGAAAAGGGCAACAGAGGCAGGATCATTTTACCAGACTTCAAGCTATATTACAGGGCTATAGTCATGAAGACAGCCTGGTACTGGCAAACAAAACAGACACATTGACCAATGAAACAAAACTGAAGATCCAAACTTGAGCTCATAGAATTGCAGCCACTTCATATTAGACAAAGGGTCCAATAAAGCTTAATGGAGGAAAGATAGCATCTTCAGCAAATGGTGTTGACAAAACTGGATCACCATTTTTAGAAGAACAGAATTAAACCTCTACATCTCACCCTGTACAAAAACTCAACTCCAAGTGGATCAAAAATCTCAATGTTAAACCCCAAAACTTGAAGGTGATAAAAGAAAAAGTTGTCAGCAACATACAAGGCATGGGCATAAGAAAAGCCTTTTTTTTAATTTTTTTATTTATTTATGTGTATGAATGTACTGTTTTGCGTGTAGGTCTGTGCACCCGTGTCGTGCAATGCCTTTTTAAATCAAACAGCCGCCAAACAGGAAATAAGGTCAACAGCTGACAAGTGGGACTTCATCAAACTCAAATACTTCTGTACAGCTAAAGAAATAGTCAAGGAAGTGAAGAGAAAACCCAAAAAGTAGGTGGAAACCTTGACTACTGATATATCTGACACAGCATTAACATCCAGAATATATAGACTACTTAAAAAAAAAAAAAACAAAGTAGTAGTCCTTTGCCTTTTCAGCCCGTGCCTTTGGTGACATTGTCTCTTTGTGCGGGAGGGCTTCTGAAGTACAGGAGCTCCGAACTTGCTCCAGACAGATAGATTTTAGGTTACACTGATTCTTGGGTTGGGGGAAAAGGGTCTAAACTCTAAACCCTTGTAGGGGGTGGCTGTCTGGGAGGAGCCACACTTTTCCTTTGCAGCCAGTGCCAGATGGGTTTGGTTTGGCGCCATTGTCTCTTTGTGCAGGGGGCTCCTGAAACAAAGGAGCCCAGAACTCGCTCCAGACAGGTACCAGGGCGTGGGCTAAGTCACACATATACCCCCCCCCACAACTGGAATTGATGAGAGAGTATCCAAGTGGATTTTTTTGGAGAAGCTTCAGAACAGGAAGGGAGGAGTGGCTTAGACTTCAAATAACCAATATATAAACAAAATTGAAAGCCTGAAGCCTAGACAAGTCAATACTCCATAAACTAGGAGGAGGAAAGGGAAAAAAAAAGTCAGAAGGAGGCAAGCAAAACCAGCCTGTAACATAGTGAAAAGACATTTGTGATTGGCATCGGAATAAAGGCCAAAAAAAAAAAAGGGGGGAA
>VZQC01010027.1:1952401-1972558 GCA_009823505.1 Rhizomys pruinosus
GAGACCCTCTCCCAGCTGCCCCCCGCCAGACCCCGCCTAGAGCTGTAGACCTGTGTACCTGGCCTGGCGCATTATGGCGTCTCCCCTGTGACCCGGTTCCCGCCCACAAGTCCAGCCGGGACCAGAGCAGAGGGAAACGCGACCCTGCTCACCCGAGCGCGGTCGGAAACCCCGTAGACGGGTTCACAGTGAGACCCTCTCCCAGCTGCCCCCCGCCAGACCCCGCCTAGAGCTGTAGACCTGTGTACCTGGCCTGGCGCGTTATGGCGTCTCCCAGAACTCCAGTTTCAGGGGAATCCAACACCCTCTTCTGACCTCCGTGGCATTGCACAACATGGGTGCACAAGCTTGCATGCAGACAGTACATTCATACACATACAGAAATAAATAAAAATAAAAATAAAAAAAGATATTGAAACTTAATCTAAGGAAAAAAAGTAGTAAGAAAACAAATTACCTAATCAAAAGTTGGAGTAAAGAGCTGAACAGAGACTTCACCAGTGAGGAAGTAAAGATTGCCAAGAAACATCTCAAAATGTGTTCAACATCAATAATAATTAAGGAAATGTAAATTAATAACATTCTCTGGTATCATCTCACTCCAATAAGACTGGCCAAGTTCAAGAAAACAAAAGATACCAAATGCTGGAGAGTTTGTGGTGTAAGAGGAACACTCATCCATTGCTGGTAGGAGTGTAAACTTATACAACCACTTTGGAAAGCTGTGTGGAAAATCCTTAAAAGACTCAAAATGTGTCTACCATCTGACCCAGTCACCACTCCTGGGTATATACTCATAAGACTCATTATACCACAAAGACACATGCACAGCTATACTTATTGCAGCTCTCTTCGCAATAGCTAAAAGCTGGAACCAACTCAGGAGTGGATAACAAAACTGTGGAACATCTACACAATGGAAATATATGCTGCAGTAAACAAAGATGACATCAGGGAATTTGCAGGTAAATAGATGGAACTTGAAGCCATTATGCTAAGTGAAGTAACACTGTCCCAGAAAAAAAAAAAAAAAGTGAATGGTTTCCCTCATTTGTGGATGGGAACACCAAATCCCCAGTTGGTAAGCAAGGTGAGCGACTTTATTATAATATTTATTTGTATCTGAAAGCAACTGTCCTATTATAATATGAATCTATTAACAGGTTCTAAAACTGACCTACCACTTATATTCAGATATTGTAATTACTGTATATGGGTAGAAGATATGTACTCATATTCTAGAGTAGTATAAATTTAAAGGGAAAAATGTGAACCCCAAAACATATTTTGGAATTAACATCCAGTTTATTTCCAGAGGTCATAGTTTTGATAATATGTGATATTTATATAGGCATAATTTGGAGTAAGACAAAGGGGAGGGTACAACAATAACATAAGGACTGGGTCAAAGAACTGACTGACAGTTAAATTCTGCACAAAACAACAAGCCTCTGCAGAAAAAAAAAATCCTTGGAAAGACTGAGAGAAAGATGTAAGACATGTATGGCAGAATGCATAAACTGGGGTGAGGGGAGGGTCAGGCAGGTGGGAATGTATCCAAATAGGATTGAAAATGATGTATGAAATATATCCAATAAAAGCCAATATAAAAGAAAATTAAAAAGAAAAAGAAAAATTATCAAAACATTATAAAATATTGTATTCTATTTGGAAGCATTTATAAAACATGAATTAATTTAAAATCACATGTTAAAAGAGCATATTATATTGTAAATTTTGGAAAATGTTACTTTATAAGTTAACTAAAAATGCTTAATATTTTTTATATTCAGGAATGCCATTTTTCAAGAACCAGCTTTTTTGAAAGTATAATAGTACATTTTGGAATCAGAATGTGCAGTGTGCTAGCCCTTGCAAAGCAAAGAGACAAACCACTGTGTTTCATGTTTTTGCCATTACATAGACAACAGAGATTTTTGTCACAAGTTAACAAGAGACAAAATAAAAATTTCTAGATAGAGCAATGCAGGATTCAGAGCAACTTCTATTTGAACTGGTTAATATCTGTAATAGCCACAATTAAAACCTGAATTCTAAGGAAAAAAAAAAGACTCAAAATGTGCCTATGATCTAACCCACTCATACCACTCCTGGGTATATACCCAGAAGACCCGTCCTATCACAGAGATACATCCATATCCATGTTTATTGCAGCTATCTTCATAATAGCAAGGATCTAGAAGTAACCCAAGTGTCCCTCAACTGATGAGTGGATAAAGAAAATGGAATTCTTTGCAGTGGCAAAGAAAGATGATATCCCTGAGTGTGGCAAGCCTTTAATCCTAGCACTTGGGAGGCAGAAGTGATCAGTTCTCGGTGAGTTCAAGGCCAGCCTGGTCTAAAGAGTCGGTTCCAGAATGGCCGGGGCTATGGGGAGTCCGTATCTCCAAAAGACAGGAAAAAAAATGACATCTTTGTAGGTAAATGGATGGAAATAGAAGCCATTATGCTAAGTGAAGTAGCAAAGTACCAGAAAAACAAGCATATTTTAGTGTCCTTCATTTATGGATCTTAGACCCAAATCTCTATTTGTAAGGCAAATGGAATAATTCTTATTTTCTTTCATTTTTTAGTAAATATACTACCTGATGCTACTCATCAACTTGCTTTGTAATGTAGGAATGTAAAATAGTATTTTTCTGTGATGGCATGCAACTCTACTTTTAAAATATGAATCCCTAAACAGGGTTTGAATTAACTTATAGTTTATCTTTAGACATCATAATTTGTAGCATGTATAAATGCATATACCATATGTGTGGCATGTATACATAAATAATGTGCCACAATACAAATTGGAAGGAACAATAACAACAACAACAAAATTGGTTATAGTACTTCTACCAAAAAGAGTAAACTTACGAATTGAACATTTTTTTAATTATTGAGAAAAAGATGAAAGACATATATAATGGAAGAATGCATCAGCTCTGGCAGTGTAGATGCCAAGAAAGGGGAAATGGGTCCAAATTTGATTAAGAAATGCTGTATGAAATTCATAAAACTTCAATAAAAAAGAATAAAGTTATATATTGATGGAACTGGAAAAAAAGCATCTAAGTGAAGTATCACAAACAAATGTCATAAGGTCTCTATCATAAATTGATGCTTAGCTTAAGTCATATATATATATATATATATATATATATATATATATATATATTTAAATTGGAAAATCCATAGAGTCTCAGAACTAGTGAGGTCTCATGGAGTGAGGTTTCCTGGAAGTAGATATAGATTTCAATTATATGAAGGAGAAAAAGTGATTGATGATATAGGAAAGGTTAAATGGCATGGGGAATGTCTGTGCAGGGAAGAAGAGGTTGTATGGAAAGGTATAAGTAAATCTTAATGTCTTTGGACAAAGTAATATGGAAACTTACTAGAGTGAGTTTTCTTAAATTATATACATTTTCATATATAAAGCATTTAAATGGAGTTACTTTTTAATGGATGGGTTGTGGAAACAATTCCGTAGCAGATAGTAGAGTCTAGCTACCAAAGAAAAGCCCCATGTCAGGAATGGGTTCTCTTTTGGATTGTAGACCCATTAACACTCAATCAATATGGGCAAATGCCATTGTCTTTGGTTGCCATCCAGAATATGCTGGTATATCCCTGTTGCTGCACACACTATGTACTTGAATCTTAAATAAATATAGATAAAAACCATGCTGGTGCTGACCTCAAAGATCCTCCACTACTGGCTAACTTGCTAAGTATTGGAAGGTGCTATACATACTCAAGGAAGTGAAAAATAATCACTTATCTCTCCCATCTGTGAAACCTTTGAGCTATAAAACTGGCATGTGGTGTATTAGTTCCACAAATGCTAAGGAGTAGACACTCACTTTGTGACTGGATTTAAAGCTCACTACAAATGCATGACACTGTTATCAGGGCCAGGAACTTGTGGCTATAGCAGAACTTACGTTTATTATCCTGATACATTGAGATAGAATTAAGCAAATTTCTTATGACATACTTATAACTATAGATTAATGTATCTTTTAAGTATTAACACAGAAGCTTCTTCTTCAGCAAATGACAATGAACAAGGGTGCCTACAGATAATATCAGAAAAATAAGAGACTCATGCCTACTTGGGACCTCTTTGATCACACCCATAGCCTTTCCTTTAAAGACTCAGGGACCATTGTGGAAGAGTGGGCAGACATATTTTAATAGTTAGAGGTATTGGATAAATACAAGGAAATCATGTTTTCTGGACACAACAGGGAATCTGAACATATGAACTCATAGTGTTTGAGAGAGCATGCACAAGCCCAGATTGGAGATTTGATTGAGCGAGAAGCCCCAGGACTTCTTGGCAACTCATAGGTAGTAGGAGAGGGACAGTCAGTTTTCTTTATGAGTGTGAGGATACCAGGTAAGTTTTCCAGGTTCCAAAGAGCATACCCTCACTGAAGATCATTTTGGAACACAAACTACACTCAATAGGCCTCAGTCAGGGCATGTAGGCTGGTTGGAGTGGATCTGAAAGATGAAGAGTAAGGGGATCTGAATCTGACTAAAAACAATTTTATGAAATATCCAAAGAATCAATATAACCTATTAAAATATACTGTATGACATTTTCAAAGAATTAATAAATATTGTATTTTAAAAAATCAGAAATCAAAAAACTTTACTATTGAGCAAACTCATCATTTCTATGTAATATCAATAAAGGGAACTGCATGAGAATGCAGCATGGATGGACATCCAGCACAGAGATGGTTTTGCCACCCATGTTAGCAGGGTTTTTTTCAAAAAAGAAAAAAAAAACATTGGTTTTTATTAATAGGGTACAGAGAGAAGAGGCCAGTGAGAAGGTGTGATTTTTTAAATAATAATTTATTAATGTTTTTGTATTTCAGACATCATTCAATTTAGACATACTCTCCTTTCCCTTCCCCCCACCCCATCCCAGATCATGTGAAGAGCAGAATGATATAGTTAAATTCTGCCCCAAACAATAAAGCTTTGCAGAGAAAACCTTTAAAAAGACTGAGAGAAAGATGCAGGACATGTAGGGCAGAATGTTACCAGTTTTAATTCCCAGTACAGAAGTTTCTTTTTGGCTCACCAAGAAGGTACAAGTCAACAAGACTCTCAGGCAAAATAGAGCACTTCATGATAGTTGGGTGGAGATTCTTAATTAGATTCATTTTTAACATCAAGGACTCAAACTATGGGCAAAATAAATCCAGCTATTCAAGAAATATTCTTCCAAAGCCCAGGTGATGTGACTGAAAAAACACTCTTTGACTTAGAAAAAAATGCCCTAGCTATTTAGGAAATGAGAATTGTGAACACAAAAAGGGATATATAATGATTAACAAAATGACATTGTTTAAAGTCAAATCAAATGGACCCCCTGAAGCAGAAATGATGGGGATAAAAGTAGTAACTTCATTAGCTTATCAGAGTCAGAAGACAGGAGACTGGGGAATGCATCAGAAAATAGCTTGTGTCTGGGGATCCTAGGATCTGTGTAGGTCTCAGAAAAATAGCATGATGATTTATTATCCAGATTTATGAGGCAATTTATGCAGCATATCGAGGGTGCATACATGTTGAATTATATGTATATATGCATATATAGGTGTGTGTTCTTAAACAAAATGTTTATTATTACATATAATATAACAAAAAGTTAATTGTCATTTATTGGGACATTGGTTGGGAAAATCCACTACACAGCTTCATTTAGTCTACATATTGTTATTTTCTGAGAAGATAACGCCATGAGCTTTTTTTCACACATATACATGCTTGCTTAGGGTTGTTTTTAGTGAGGAAGATAAAAATAAAAGCAGTTTTGCTTGAGGTCCATTGAATGCAAATGCAATTAGTAACACTGTAGCTTGTTTTCCTGTGGATATATTAGCATATTATGCTCTTAGCAATTGAGCAGAATGTCTAAAGAATATGTTTTATGGTCTTAAACATTACTCCTGATGTGAATGTGCTGAGGTGTGTTTCTGTTCTGTCTCCTCTCTAATCAAATGGACAGGAATCTACAATGGCAGAGAAACAGATTGAAAAAAAAAGATTTACATGATCCAATGTAAGAACACTTTAGCCTGGGGCTGGAGAGATGGCCTAGCAGTTAAGAGTGCCGACTGCTCTTGCAGAGGACCTGGGTTTGATCCCCAGCATCCACATGGCAGGTGAGAAACGTCTTTAACTCTGTAGCCGTCCTCTGATCTCTGTGGCATTGCACGACACAGGCGCACAAACCTACAAGCAGACAGTACATTCATACACATACAAAAATAAATAAAAATAAAAAAGAATACTTTAGCCAAGGTGTATGCCATAGGTTACATGGAGTTAAATATTTTCAGTTCACAAAGTTGCTTGTGAACAGTAAGACCATCAGTGGATTTTTTTTCTTCCTTTTAACTTGAAAACCCCTATGTAAACAACCATTTCTAATTCCAAATTCTTAAGAGTGAAATAGCGAAAAATTTTCAGTGAATAACACATGAAAGATCTTAAATACTGAGTTGAAACACCGAGTACAATGGATAAAGGGACTGACTAGTTAAAAAAATATGAAAGGAAAAGTAGAGGAAAGTAAAAGGGTAAATTCATCTTGTTGGACATCATTTAGGGAAGCCAAGGCCAGAAGGGCTAAGGAGGAAAGCTGCTTACTAGCTTGCTCCCAGGATCATGTCCAGCTTCCTTTCTTATTCCCCCCAGGCCCACCTGCCTAAGTTAGCTCCCACACTGAGCTGGGCCATCCTACATCAATTAGCATTGAAAATGCCCCAGAGGCATACTCACAGGCCAATAAGATGAGGGAGTTCTACAATTGAAGTTCCCTCTTCCCAGGTATGTCAAGTTGAGGAACATGAGAACATTATTATAAGTGATAGCATAACAATAACTTAAACTGTACCCATACTCAAGATGGCAAGCAAATTAAGCCAAATAAATCCACCACAACCACCACCAAAACCACACCACCACAATTAACCCAAAGCTCAAAATTAAACACCAAGGAAGAAGTCCCTCTGGGCCTTTCACAACTCTGGATTGTCTCTTTCTGTGTCTGTTTTCATGTAGATCTCTCTCTCTTTCTCTCTCTCTCTCTCTCTCTCTCTCTCTCTCTCTCTCTTTCTGTGTGTGTCTCTACATCTCTCTATGTCTCTCTCACTCTCAATCTCTGTCACACTATACATATGAATATATATATATTCATATGTATAGTGTATATAGGCAAGGATGACATCTGTCACCATGTTCAATATGGTGCTGGACACACGTGCTAGTGGTAATAAGGCAAGAACAGAAAGAAAGGGAAGAACAGCGGGCGAAGGGAAAAGAGGAAGGCAAGGAGCCCGGGGGGCGGACGAGGAGCGGGGGACGGACGGAGGCGAAGAGAACGCCACCAGCAAACGCCGAGAGCAACTGAGAGTACGCAGGGCAGGACAAAAGGGACCGGAGACAAAATCGAATAGCGAGAAAAAAGCAGGAGCCGGGCGGAACCCCACAACAACTGGGCAACGGGATAGAGCAAGACAGGAGCCCGGCCAAGCGAAAGCGCCCGCAAAGACCACGAAAAAAAACCGGGAACAAAAACCCGAACAATGATCACACGGGCAGCGCGAAAAAACAAGGGTAAACCCCAGAATGACGGAAAGGGAAAATGGATCAGGGCCTAAGGTAAGGAAAGACCAGAGACCGCCCCGCGCAGGGAGGGGGAAAAGGCAAACAGAACAAAGGGCCAGCGCCCCAAACGCGTGGACAGGAGGTGTAAGGCAAGTCCCAATGAAAAGCCCAGAGGTGCGCACAGGCTGGGGAAAAAAAGCGCAGAGGGTCATTGGGAAACCAATAAAATCCCTGTAAGGCCAAAACCCACACGTGAAGCAAAAAAGAGCAACCCAAGGACAGGGGGGGATCGGGGGGAGGTCGGGAGCAGCGGGCAACAGGATCTGGTAGCGGTAGGAGAAGGAAACGGAAGGAAGGAGGGGGCTTCCCAAATGAAAAACAGTAAGGCACCCAAGACAGCGGGGGGATAAGGTGAAGGGACTGGCACCTGGATGCACCGGCCGTACAGGGAGGGGGACCGCAAGGCCCGTGCCAGACGGCATGGGCCAAAAAAACGAACACCCTAAATCACAAAGGGGGGGAGGATACATTTATATATTAAACTTTTTGTCAATTTTTATGTAAATATTAAAACTAACTATTGAAAAAAAATTTGTATGTTCCACAGGTCAAAAAGTCACCAACTTAATGGCTTGAGAAAAGGAAAAGACACAGCTTGCATTGTGCAGGATTGTACCAAGAAATACCAACAGAGAAGTTGGCCCATCTAAGCATTAAAAAGAAGAAAAAAGCCTCAGGACTGCTACAGACATCAAACTTCTCTATAGATCCTAACTTGTCTACAAAACATGCTTATTAATGGCGTCCTAATTGAACCTTTCTTCCAAATGCAGCAGAGTTTTAATATGATAGACCTTCTTACTTCCTTTTCATAGACAAAGAAATTACTGATGGTAATGAAGATATTCTCTAACCATAACTTAGAGCTGAATTTTGTAGAGGTAATCTCCCACAAAACCGGTATAACTGTTTTCTTTAATTGATGAATAGACATAGGAAATGTGAAACGGATTATTCTCTATTCAGAGTCAAAGTATAATACTAAGTCTTTCTCAAAGCTGTGCATTTAAGCAAAATAATATTAATTAAAGGAGAGCTCTGATATCAGAATGGATTATTTTGCCAAGGAGATGTTGGGCCAGGGAATCAAGTTCCCCCCCCCCCAAAAAAAAAAAGGTACAAGCTTCTTGCCTGTAAAACTGGTATTTCTGCCAGAGAGAGTGTAAGGGCCCTGCTCTCGAAAAAACCTGATTGTAAGCATGGAAAGATGTATTGAGGCCACACATGCAAAGTGTACAGTTGGCCCCTGGAATACCAGAGATTGTTACAAAAGGCCACTAAACCAACAAAGCAAAAATGTATCCTTGCGTCAAGCAAGACTCCTTCGTCAGCATCATCTACCTCACCTGCCTGGCAATAGTGTGCAGGATTGCAGCTACATGTCTGTATTCCCAAATCTAAATGGCTATTAGCTCTCCCTTGGAGGAATAATTCACGGCTGATGCCACAAGCTTATCTCCTCTAATGGTTAGGAGAAGCTATAAGTCCCAGTAAGACATTGTCCTCTTTACAGAAAACATATTAATTCATTGGATTCGCATACATCCAAACATTGTGTCTAGACCAAAGGAACCGCTCATAAGAATTAGTACTGTTCAATACCTATATATCTACTTTCTTGTGCTTCATTAGGATTTAGAGGTTATACCTGGACAAATGTCAAACTTATGAAAGGAAACAGCCAGAACTGATCAGATTCAAAAAATGACATTCCCAGAGAAAGACTGTTTTTGCTTCTTGTCCACAAGTACCCCTTTTTTAAGCCTAGGGAAAAAATCTGCAGAAAAGGGGCCATGGTAGATTGTAAGAGCTGCCAAAAATTTGGGTGAAAATGTTTTGGGTTATAAACTACAGGACATAGTCTGTGACCACTTATTTGATCACAGGTATTGTATATAAAAAGCCCCACCAGCTGGATGGTTGGACCCATGGTCTGTGTGTGGGGGCATAGCTGCTTGGAATGGTTTCTCACGAAGGATGCTGTACTCATAACTTCTTATTTTTTGTTAAAAATATCCAAATGTAGGGTGGAGAGATGTGGCCTAGCGGTTTTAAGAGCGCAGAACCACTCTTACAGAGGACCGGGTTCGATCCCAGGCACCCACAATGGTGGCGCGAACTATCTGAAACTCACTTCCAGGAGAACTTCAGTTTCAAGGGAATCCAACACCCTCTTCTGACCTCCGCGGCATTGCACACACATGGGTGCAAGCTTGCATGCCGACATATATTCTACACATACAGAAAAAAAGAAATAAATAAAATAAAAAAATAAAAAAAGATATTGAAACTTAATCTAAGGAAAAAAAGTAGTAAGAAAACAAATTGACCACATCAATAGTGGAGTAAAGAGCTGAACAGAGACTTCACCAGTGAGGAATAGAGATGCCAGAGAAACACATCTAAAAGTTCAACATCATGAATAATTAAGAAATGTCAAATCAAAACATTCTAAGATCGGTCATCTCTAACTCCGAATAGACCGGCCTGGTCAAGAAACAAATGATACCAAAGTGCTGGAGAGTTGTGGTAGAGTAAGAGGAACACTCACGCCTCTGCTTGTGGGAATGAAACTTCTACACCATTATGGAAACTAGTGTGGAGAAACCTTAAGACTCTGAATGTGTCTACCATCTGACCCAGTCATCACTCCTGGGCATGGTACTCAAGACCTCTCTATACCACAGAGATACCATGCACAGCCTATTATTATTGCCAGGCTCTCTTCCACATAGCAAAGCTGGAACCAACTCATGTGCCCCTCCGCGTGGATAGAAAAACTGTGAGACACTACACAATGGAAATATATGCATGGTAAGAAAGATGACATCATGACTTTGCAGGTAAATAGGGGAGGTAGAATGAAAGCATTGATCATGCTAGTGAAGTAAACACTCCCAGAAAAAAAAAAAAAAAAGTGAATGGTTTCCCTCATTTGTGGATGGGAACACCAAATCCCCAGTTTGGAGGCAAGTAGCACTTATTATATATTTTATTGTGGATCTGAAAGAAACTGGCCGATTATTAATAGAAGCTAGTAACAGGTCTAAAAACGACCTACCACTTTATATTCAGATTATTGTTAATTTACTGTATATGGGTAGAAGATATGTTACTCATATTCTAGAGTAGTATAAATTTAAAGGGGAAAAATGTGAACCCCAAAACATATTTGGAATTATTCAACATCCAGTTTATTTTCAGAGGTCATACTTGTGACATTTGTGATATTTATATAGGCATTCATTGGAGTAAGACAAAGGGGAGGGTACACAACAATAAATAGGGACTGGGCAAGAACTGAACTGACAGTTAAATTCTGTACGCAAAACAACACGCCTTCTGCAGAACAAAAACAAATCCTTGGAACAAGGATCTGAGAGAAAGATTGTAGCACATGTATGCGGAAAATGCATTAACTGGGGTGAGGGGCGGTCGGCAGGTTGGGATGTATCTCACAGGATTGAAAATGATGTAATGAATATATCAATAAAAGCTCAATATAAAGAAATTAAAAAGAAAAAAGAAAATTATCAAAACATTATTAAAATTATTGTATTCTATTTGGCATAGCATTTTAAATAAAACATGCATTATTTAAAATCACATGTTAAAAGAGCATATTATATTGTAAATTTTGGAACAATGTTTATTTATATAAGTTACTAAATAATGCTTAATTAATTTTTAAATAGTCAGGAATGCCATTTTTTTTCAAGGAACCAGCTCTTTTTTTGAAGAGGTATAATAGTATCATTTTGGATCAGGAATGTGCAGTGTGCTAGCCCTTGCAAAGCAAAGAGACAATACCACCTGTGTTTCATGTTTTTGCCATTACATAGCAACAGAGATTTTTGTCACAAGTTAACAAGAGACAAAATAAAAATTTCTAGATAGAGCAATGCAGGATTCAGAGCAACTTCTATTTGAACTGGTTAATATCTGTAATAGCCACAATTAACCTGAATTCTAAGGAAAAAAAAAAAAAGATTCAATGTGCCTATGATCTAACCCATCTCATACCACTCCTGGGTATAATACACCACAAGACCATCGCTACCACAGAGATAGCATCCATCCTGCATCATGTTTATTTCAGCTACTTCAAATAGCAAGGATCTAGAAGAACCCAAGTGTCCCTCAACTGATGAGTAAGATAAAGAATGGAATTCTTTGCAGTGGCAAAGAACAGATGACTCCCCTGAGTGTGCATGCTTTAATCCTCAGCACTTGGAGGCCGAAGTGATCAGTTCTCGGTGAGGTTCAAGGCCCAGCCTGGTCTAAAGAGTCGGTTCCAGAATGGCCGGGGGCTATGGGGAGTCCGTATCTCCAAAAGACAGGAAAAAAAATGACATCTTTGTAGGTAAATGGATTAAATAGAAGCCATTATGCTAAGTGAAGTCGCAAAGTACCGAAAAAACAACAAACATATTTTGTGTCCTTCATTTAGGATCTTAGACCCAATCTCTATTTGTAAGGCAAACGGAATAATTTCTTTTTTTTTCATTTTTTAGTAAATATATACCTGATGCTACTCATCAACTTGCTTGTAATGTTAGGAATGTAAAATAGTGATTTTCTGTGACGGCATGCAACTCTACTGTTAAATATGAATCCCTAAACAAGTTTGAATTAACTTATAGTTTATCTTTAGACATCATAATTTGTAGCATGTATATATGCATATTCACATATGATTGTGGATGTTGCATACATAAATAATGTGCCACAATACAAATTGGAAGGTACAATAACAACAACAAAAAATTGGTTTAGTACTACTGAAAGTAAACTTCTACCAAAAAGAGTAAAAAATTACGAATTGAACATTTTTTAATTATTGAGAAAAAGATGAAAGACATATATTATGAAGAAGAATGCATCAGCTCTGGCAGTGTAGATGCCAAGAAAGGGGAAATGGGTCCAAATTTTATTAAGAGCTGTTATGAAATTCATAAAACTTCAATAAAAAAGAATAAATTTATATTTGATGGAACTGGAAAAAAAGCATCCTAAGTGGAGTATCACAAACAAATGTCATAAGGTCTCTATCATAAATTGGATGTAGCTTTAAGTCCATATATATATATATATATATATATATATATATATATATATATTTAATTGGAAAATCCCATAGAGTCTCCGAACTAGTGAGTCTCATGGAGTGAGTTTCTGGAAGTAGATATAGATTCAATTATATGAAGGAGAAAAAGTGATTGATGATATAGGAAAGGTTAAATGGCATGGGGAATGTCTGTGCAGGGAAGAAGAGGTTGTATGGAAAGGTATAAGTAAATCTTAATGTCTTTGGACAAAGTAATATGGAAACTTACTAGAGTGAGTTTTCTTAAATTTTACATTTTCATATATAAAGCATTTAAATGGAGTTACTTTTTAAGGTGGGTTGTGGAAACAATTCCGTAGCAGATAGTAGAGTCTAGCTACCAAAGGAAAGCCCCATGTCAGGAATGGGTTCTCTTTTGGATTGTAGACCCATTGACACTCAATCAATATGGGCAAATGCCATTGTCTTTGGTTGCCATCCAGAATATGCTGGTATATCCCTGTTGCTGCACACACTATGTACTTGAATCTTAAACAAATATAGATAAAAACCATGCTGGTGCTGACCTCAAAGATCCTCCACTACTGGCTAACTTGCTAAGTATTGGAAGGTGCTATACATACTCAAGGAAGTGAAAAATAATCACTTATCTCTCCCATCTGTGAAACCTTTGAGCTATAAAAGTGGCATGTGGTGTATTAGTTCCACAAATGCTAAGGAGTAGACACTCACTTTGTGACTGGATTTAAAGCTCACTACAAATGCATGACACTGTTATCAGGGCCAGGAACTTGTGGCTATAGCAGAACTTACTTTTATTATCTGCCTATCATTGAGATAGAATTAAGCAAATTTCTTATGACATACTTATAAACTATAGATTATGTATCTTTTAAGTATTACACAGAAGCTTCTTCTTCAGCAAATGACAATGAACAAGGGTGCCTACAGATAATATCAGAAAAATAAGAGACTCATGCCTACTTGGGACCTCTTTGATCACACCCATAGCCTTTCCTTTAAAGACTCAGGGCCCATTGTGGAAGGTGGGCAGACATATTTTAATGTTAGAGGTATTGGAAAAATACAAGGAAATCATGTTTTCCGACACACAGGGAATCTGAACATATGAACTCATAGTGTTTGAGAGGGCATGCACAAGCAGATTGGAGATTTGATTGAGCGAGAAGCCCCAGGACTTCTTGGCAACTCATAGGTAGTAGGAGAGGGACAGTCAGTTTTCTTTATGAGTGTGAGGATACCAGGTAAGTTTTCCAGACTCCGAAGAGCATACCCTCACTGAAGATCATTTTGGAACACAAACTACACTCAATAGGCCTCAGTCAGGGCATGTAGGCTGGTTGGAGTGGATCTGAAAGACGAAGAGTAAGGGGATCTGAATCTGACTAAAAGCAATTTTATGAAATATCCAAAGAATCAATATAACCTATTAAAATATACTGTATGACATTTTCAAAGAATTAATAATATTGTATTTTAAAAATCAGAAATCAAAAAACTTTACTATGAGCAAACTCATCATTTCTATGTAATATCAATAAAGGGAACTGCATGAGAATGCAGTACAGACCCACCTCAAGAAGATCATCCATCATGAACAAGTTGGATTCATACCAGAGATTCAGGGATGGTTCAACATATGAAAATCAATAAATATCATCAAGCATATAAATGGACTGAAAGACAAAAACCACACCATCTCTCAATTGACGCTGAAAAAGCCTTTGACAAAATCCAGCATCCCTTAATGCTTAGAGTCCTAGAGGGAATTGGATTGGAGGGATCATTCCTCAATGTAATCAAAGCCATATACAGCCAATATCATCCTAAATGGGGAAATGACAGAAGCATTCCCTTTAAAGGTAGGAACTCACCAAGGCTGCCCCCTGTAGTGGTGTTGGCAAAATTGGATCACCACTTCTAGAAGAATGAAATTAAACCCCTACCTCTAATCCTGTACAAAAGTCAACTCCAGATGGATTAAAGACCTCAACGTGAAACCCCAAACTCTGAAGGTGATAGAAGAAAAAGTTGGCAGAAGACTACAAGACATAGGCGTAGGAAAAGACTTAGAAAATCAGACAGCAGCTGTGCAAGAATTAAGGTCGACAATTGACAAATGGGAACTCATTAAACTCAAAAGCTTCTGTACATCAAAAGAAACAATCAAGGACGTGAAGAGAAATCCCACAGAGTGGGAGGAAACCTTCACTGCAGAAACATCTGACAAAGCGTTGATCTCCAGAATATATAAACTACTCAAAAAACAAAGAAGAAAGAAAACAAATGACCCACTCAATAGATGGAGCAAAGAGCTGAACAGAGACTTCACAAGTGAGGAATTAGAGATGGCAGAGAAACATCTTAAGAAGTCTTCAACATCATTAATAATTAAGAAAATCCAAATCAAAACCACTTTAAGATGTCATCTTACTCCAATAAGTCTGGCTAGGATCAAGAAAACAAATGATACCAAGTGCTGGAGAGGTTGTGGAGAAAGAGGAACACTCATCCACTGTTAGTGGGAAGATACACTCGTACAGCCACTATGGAAACAGTGTGGAGAACCCTTGGGAGACTTGGAATGAACTTACCATCTGTCCCAGCCATACCACTCCTGGGCATGTACCCACAAGACTCATCTTACCGCAGAGATACATGCACAGCCATGTTTATTGCAGCTCTCTTCACAATAGCAAGGAGCTGGAACCAACCCATGTGCCCCTCAACTGACAAGTGGATAGAGAAAATGTGGTACATCTACACAATGGAGTTCTATGCAGTGGTAAGGAAAGATGACATCATGAGCTTTGCAGGTAAATGGCTGGAGGTAGAAGATATCATGCTGAGTGAAGTAAAACAGTCCCAGAAAAACAAACGATGAATGGTATCACTCATCTGTGGATGCTAGCACCAGTTACCTAATTGTATGGCAAACTGAGCAACATCAATGTGATCTGAAAACAACTCTGATCATTTATTGTGAATCCCTTAAAATATAATAAATTAAAAAATCTAAAATAAAGAAAAAAAAAGAAAATTTAAGAACACCTTAAAAAAGAAAAGAAAAGAAAGACTAACCCAAGTCAGTCTTATACTCACTCTTAACCATCTTTTCACCAGAAAATTGTAAATATGAACTTGAATTATCATGAATTAGCCTTTGAACAGATGTATTCAAAGATTACACTGAGAAGGTGCCTGAGAGAAATTTGTTCTCCTCCTTTTTTTTTTTCTCCTATTGTGAAAATAGCAGGTAATTGTTTTATAACATGTATCTGATCTATAAAGCAGCATAAACTAACTAATATATTATAACCTGGGCTTCATATTTCAATCTACACTGTGAGGCTTACTGTTTCTGCTGTAAAGGAATATGTTTTCTAGATTTCAATATATAAAAATTTGACTGCAAAACTGAGCATTGGAGCTAGATTGAGGTCTCTTCTATCCCAGATAGAGCAACAGGACAGTTCTACAAACAGAAAACAGGAAAAACCTAAACAACTCAGGCCACACTCATTTTAGAGAAAGTCTATTACCACTGTGAGAACTTAATAGTCAGAGTCTTGATGCTGAGAGTTCTTACTAATTTATTATGTAAAAATGTCTACTACAACTGGAAACCTTGGCTTCAGTATTGTCCATCTACATTTGTATGTTAATATCTGTTGGCATGAAATCTTAAGAACAAATTCATGCCACACTGTCCCAAGCTCCTTATTCTGCATTTTCTCCACTGCTACAATTTAGTTATAGTTTTAGTGTGGGTATGAGAGATTGTTATTTAGGAAGTTTATGCCCAATTATTGAGGATGCTGTTGAAGATTCTAATAGGTATCAATGAAATTCCTAAGAAAAATGATTTTCATAAAAAATGACTTGTCCTTGAAGATTTCTGTTTTCTGTCCTGTAGTGTAGTGTATTCCAAATATTTATGCCTTCTTCATATCATGTATCTATGTCTCAGAAGTCAAAAATTGAAACTACATAATTTTCAATTTAGTATGGAAATCTGTGAGCTACATTGAACCCCACTACTTCATTATGAACCAATTGTACACTATTTTTTAGTAATAAAAATTATCTCGTGCCCACTAAAATAAATCTAAAACTGAGAATGCTATCCTTGATTAATCTTTTTTAATTTTAATTTAATTGTATTGGTTTTTATGTGTATGAGTGTATTGTCTGCATGTAGGTTGGCACACCTGTGTGATGCAATGCCTTGTAGGTCAGAAGAGGACTTCAGATTCCCCTGGAACTGGAGTTAAAGATAGTTCTTAGCCACCATGTGGGTGCTAGGAATTAAACCTGGATCCTCTGCAAGAGCATTTGGTCCTCTTAACTTCTGATCCATCTCTCCAGCTCCTTGATTAATCTTCTTATCCAAACACTGTAGCATTTCGGGTTAATTATGTACTAAATTTTTCTATACCAAATATTGTCTTATTCTTTCATCTGCAAAACCATCTCAGTTAGTTTTCATTTACATCCAAATATTCTCCTCTCTTCCGTCTCTAACTTGATCTCTACTGTCTGTAATTCTAGGAAATGATTTGTTCACAAAACAGACCAAGCTTAAGGATTTAAGTTGGATTCCACCTTCCTAAATTATGTAAATTCACAGCTCATGGAGCAAAAGTGTATCTGCTGACATCCTCCACACCATTGACATTTCTCTGCATATTAGTTTTCAAAACAACTAAGCTGCTTTTCCTTTTTTAAAAAAATTTGGAAGTTTTAGGCTAGAGATATCAGTAGTCTAGAGTTCTGTGAGTTCTTCCAGAGGACCAGAGTTCAGTTCCCACCACCTACATGGTGGCTCATAACCACCTGCAACTCCAGTCAAGGTCATTTAACAAAGTCTTCTGGCCTCCAAGGCTACCAGGTACATTCATGGGAACATACACATGTGCATGCAAACACCCATATACATAACAAAAATAACAAAATCTCAATTTCTAAAATAGTTTGGCAGCTTCTCTGATTTTTTTTATTCAAAAGTCTTTTCTCTGAGATCATTTTTCTTGTTTCCTTTTTCTGTGCCTACTTGTAACCTTGAGCCTGAATAAAGTCTTCCTTTATTACATGATGTACAGTGAAACACAGATATAGCTCATCCCTCACAACACTGTTATTTTCTTCATAATATTTCTATAATCTCATAAAGTCATTAATTGTCCTTTGTCTATGACAGTGAAGAAATAGGTATAATATGACAAATCAATAGTTGCTTATTATAGTAGAGGAAGAATAAATGGAGAAACTATAAGAAGCTTGAACAAGTTTGTTCAAGGAATTGATTATACTTAGAATATAGATAAGAGAATATAGAAACAAAATTTGTGCTTGGGGAGATGGATCAGCTGGCAAAAGTGCTTACAGGCCTGACAAGGTGAGTTTGATCCATGAAACCTACCTGGTGGAGGGAGGCAAATGACTTCTGTGGGATGTCTTTTGAGCCCCTCATATGTGCCCTGACTCTCTCTCTCTCTCTCTCTCTCTCTCTCTCTCTCTCTCTCTCACACACATACACACACACACACACAATAAATGTAAAATTCCTTTAAAGAGACAATAATATTTGGTGAAAGACTATTGGGATTAAATTGCCTGGCTACCTTTGTATTCTAAATCGAGGTGCATGCAGGTAATGGAATTTATCTGTAGGGTCGTTATTAGAAATTTGGTAATCACCAGAATTTTTTGATGGCTACTTCATGACACATCTGTTATGTTAACCTGTTTGCCCAATATCATTACCTCTTTAAATATATAATTACTTGGCATGATTCTTGGAATAGACCCATAAATGCATGACAATTATATTTAAATCACATTGGTATATTCTAAGTAATCAAAGTTGAGAATGTATTTTTTCCAGAAAACAAACAAAAAAAATGGAGATGGATCTTTGATCCATTTGAGGTGACCTTAGGATGTTCAATAGAATCAGAATATCTTGTATCAAATTATTGAACAACTAACAATATATTATTTTATAATTTAAAAAGGGTTCCTAACTCTACCATCTATATTAGACATTCTCTGTTTAGATTCTTTTTTCTTCCTCTGTGTTGCAGTAACTGCAGTCCACAATAATAATACTTTTCATTCCCAGCATTCTATTTTCTTCTTTGGTAAATGTTCTTTGTGAGATCCTGGATAAATTAGCTCATGGAGCTCTTGTACAAGCATGACTGCAGATACTCCAGACTATGGAATTGAGGGCTTCTCATTAACAGCCAGAAATCATTAGAACACATCCTGGCTCTGCTCCCTGCAAATTCTCTAAGTGTCTTTATTATAGTAACTATTTTGACCTCATGCATTAGATCATTTTCTATACATTCACTACTTTATGATTAAGAAAAAATATGCAGTTTAAAAGTCTCTGCTAAATAATAATTCCACCAATAATTTAACATTGTGAACACTCATCCATTTAACAGGAAAGGAAAGGATGGGAGAAAGCCTCAGTAAAAGAATGCAAAAACAATTTTCAACTGCACTGAATTTGTTGAAACAGAGTGGGTATAGGATGAAGCAAAGAGTGTAAGAACTGCAATTGTCTATATCAAGGGTGAAAGTTCTCTCTGTTTAGTATCTGAACAAGTGGCACAAAGGACAAGTGAGGGTGTTTCTCATTTTTATTGCTAGAAGGAGAAGAGATTTTTTTTCAATTATTTGCAACCTCTACCATTCCATGTTCCAGCCATAGGAATGAGATAAATAACACTTATTTTTTGTTGTTGTTTTCAATTTGAAGGTCAGATCAACCACCCATATTAGGGTGTTGGGTCATAAGGTAAAATGGGCATGTTTAATTCATCTTTGCACCAAATCCTCATCAGCTTGTTCTGCTTTATAAATATTTTCTTAAGCAAACACATAAAATAAATTGTCCTGGAATGCTGAGTACTTGGAAAGGTCAGAAGACCAAGCTCGACACTGAGAGTCCTTTGATCTGCATCTCCCTATTCCTCTCACTTGTTTGGAGGCATGAGAACCCATTTTGAAATGTCTCACTTTCTAAGCCATCAGCAACTTTCCAAATAATATTTTCAGTTTTCTTCTGGACAGACGATGGAAGCAAAAATGAGTTATGTGGAGGCTATAACGATGAGTTGATATTCAGCGCCATCTCTGCATAGTTCCTTCTTTGTGTTGTGAATGAATTGAAATGATTCATTTATCTCAGCCACGTTTATGTGAGTTTCCTGGGATGGATTAAATTGACCAAAATCTAATGTAAGCAGTGTGAAGAATTAACAAGTTCTTCAAATCATTTGATTTATTTGTAGTGGGTAGTTAATTCAGAGGTCAATTTTTCATCTATAAATCAGTTATCAATATATATA
>VZQC01010027.1:1981747-2039449 GCA_009823505.1 Rhizomys pruinosus
AAAAAAAAAAAAAAAAAAAAAAAAAAAAAAAAACGTGACGTTAACCCTTGAGGAACAGATCCTCAACTGACCTTGAGAAAACAAAACCCTTGGTTAATCTGGGCTAACTGTGTGGCCTTAAGCAATCCAAAATGAAAATATAACCAGAAATAAATAATCAGTAAGGTCTGAGAAATTGTACTTCAGATACAAAACTTGAGAATCCTCCACTTTCAATGCCAGATGGGGACTACTGAGATATTCAGCTTGTGGAATGCGTGGCTACTGGGATTTCAGCCTCTTCATAGTGTAGACTGCCATTGTTGTTGGGCTACCCAGGCTGTGTTATGGAGGCTAGTGCAGGAAGATCAAGACAGGACACACGCTTCCTGGACCTCATTCGGATGACCATGGGGGGAGGGACCCCAGTGTGGAGCATGGGGGCAGGATTGATGGTCGTTTGGGCTTGCCAAGGAGAAACCTTCAAGCTCTTCCTTGGGGAAAACATGACATCTTTTAGCAAAAAGAAAAAAAAAATAAATATATATATATATTTAACTTTTAAAAATATTTTCTCTCTTTATTGATACATGCTACAACCATTCATAATTTATCCTTATGTAATCCTATGGTGTGTTCTATCATATAAGAATATTAATATTCATATTCTAAAAAATAATGTAAAGTTAGACTTCTTTTTGCTGGCATGCAACTTTACTGTTAAAATATGAATCTCTAAATGTGTTTTGGAATTAACCTATGGATTATTTTCAGATTTTGTACTTCTGATTTATGTGTGGAGTGTATATATGCATATTTTGGAATAATATAAAATAAAAGAGAACAAAAATCAGTGAGAAAAACCTATTCAAAGAACTGACCAAAACAGCAAACTCGTGCATAGAAAGGTTATAAAAGACTGAGAAAAAGATGCAAGACAGGACTTAACATGTATGACAGAATCCATGAGTTCTGGTGGGGATCGGGGAGGGGGGACATGAGGAGTGGGCATGGTTGAGGAATGAGTCTAAATTTGATTAAAAAGTGTTGTATAAAATGTGCTCAGTAAAAATTAAAAAAAATTTTCATATCATATTCATGTGAACCCCAAATTACTGTCACCATTAAGAAAAGTGAGTATTTTAAAGACACATATTAAGAATCCCACTACTGCTACAACAATTTAGAAAATTACTTAATGTTATCAGACTTATGTATTTTTCAGTTACATGTTGGAGAATATATATTTGGAAAAAAGTATTCATAAAATGATTTATTAACATCTTTACTTTGTGACTTTTTTGAAAAGATAATCATTATTGCTTCTTTATCGACCTTTATGAGGCATGAGCTTTAGGAGAAATTACAAGCTTCCAATTAATTTTGAATGCTACTAGAGCTTTATAGATAAAAACTGATTTATGTGTAAATTTATGGCATGTAAAAGATTTTGCTTAAGTATTTGCTAAAGTAAGAAAAAAAACATAGCTATCCGGAAAGTATCTGTTTATAGAGGAACATAAACAACTTACGTTAGGGAAATTTACAAGAATGTGGGGAGGGTTCAGAAACACCTAATGCATTTGTATGTGGCTATAAAATATATAATTTATTTCATTGATTTTCCCGTGACCAATGATACAACACTCAGGATAACTTTACCTTCTTTTCCAAGAAATCTTAAGGAAGATGACTTTATTTTATCGTATATGCATAATGACCACATGAGTCAGGATGACTGAAATTTTATTATATTCATTTCCATTTTTTTAATAAAGTCGACAATAGTGAAAATTAAAAAAAATAGTCTCCAGTACTGAATAGCAATTATATGATAAAAATTCTTATTGTGAAATAATTATATGTAAAAATAAACATATTAATGTGTATATTTCTCTTTTAAATATCATTTCTTATTGAATATTTATTAAAGCCAATCTTTAAATACCCAATATTATGACAGAGTCAAATCAGATGACGTGTTAAACTACATTTCTGTTTCCAAGCTTCAAGAAATTACATATACTCAATTCTGACATTTAACAAAATATTTTATTATATGCACCTTCAAATCAATTAAACTCAATATATAGAATAACTTTAGATCCAATTGATAGTAGATATGATTCTGGTAAGCCATTTTGTTAAAATTATGTATGTATGAAGTCATTTTTATGAGATTTTAAGTATCATAAGTATGGATGGAAATAAAGAAAGCATCTAAACTTGGAGCTGGAAAGGATCTAAACTTGGCTCAGTGGGAGAAGTGCTTTCCACCACCTGCTCAATTCAAATGGCAATACTCACATAAATCCAAGGGCAGCTTCACTCAGGGACTTAAATCTACAAACCTAGGGTTGGCCAAGTCGAGAGGCAGATCCAATATTAACTTCTCTTAAAAACAGTGGTAGAGAGTAACTGAAGAAAACTGATTTGACCATTTTATGCACATGGACCTCCACATACACAATTATACAAAAATACCACATAGAAAAAGATTTTGATATACCAATATATCCTCTCCTATTAGTTGGAAAATTGTTTAAAGATACGTTCTCAATCTTGGCCACCTGTGCCACCATCCCCACACTCCAAGACCCAGGTGGTGTTGGACAGCTTGTTCACTGGCCCTGGAAAATCTGAAGTAATCCAGACCTAGGAAGACAAATGTCCTCTGTTCTCCCTTATTTACAGGTTCTAGGACGGAGTCTTTAGGGATATCTTTACCTCTCAATCTCCATCTTAAAAGCTTTTGGTCCTAGGTAAACAATATTATAGGGATGCAGAAATGTTCCAAATGAGGAGACCAAGCCACAATTCATACAACTACAATGCAACCTTGATTCCTAAGACTCAGAGAACATCCAAGAAGAGGCAGTAGAAATATTGTAAGACCCAAAAGATCAGGACACCTCCTGATAGATGGTGTCTCCTAGACATGTTAGGAAGCTGCACTCATGATATTTCAGCAGTATGTTTTCCTAAAAAAGAACTCCATAATGACAATACTTGTTGTAGCACCAATATTGATGGAGGAAATCTAATGCCCCACCTCTAGATGAAGAACTACAATCAAAGGCTAATGAGAGAGAAGAATCAGTTTTCTCCAGGAATGACTCTGACGGACTACTCAATACAAAGCCTCAGTCCATACTGTGTGTGTGTGTGTGTGTGTGTGTGCCTTTTAATTTCTTTGAGAATTTTGAAGACTTATCTGCAGTGTCTTCTGAATTTAGTTGTTTTCAAATGTTTGAAAGGTATCAGATTTTTCTTTCTTTTTATCATTTTTATCAATATCAAATGTACATTTATCTGAACTTCTATTGATTCAATATAATTTATCTTAAATTCAGTTTCTTATGGTCTAATTGTCATCAAATGACATACCCATTATGATGCTATTTAATTGTAATCTTTTTAAACTTAAATATTAAAGGATCAAATAGATCTCCAAGTTTTAGCATTATTCTGAACAATTCTCAAATTTGAAAATCTCAGACACAGCAAATATTGGGTATTCCTCACCTACATTGTGTCATATATATATTTCTCTATGTTTATATATATAAATAAATATTTCAAAATTTATTTATTATGTTGTTTATTTTATTGTTATTTATTTTAATTTTTTTTTAAGTATTTATGTGCAAAATTACTCATTATTGGTTTCCATTCTGTATGGGCATAAGCGATCTGACAGATGATGTTTCTGTTATTACACAAACTATCATTCTGTATTTGTGTGTGTTGTACTTATTTTTGTCCTGGATTACCAATCATTTCCAAGAATAGTTGTCAGTGTTTATTTTTATAATGGAGAAGAGGTAGATTTTCAAATGTGTAATAAATTTTATCATTGTGTGAATATAACCAAAAAATAGCTATGGAAATGAAGCAATTACTAAAGAAAATTTTCCAGCTCGAAATTTATAAGTAGCCTTGTGCTAGATAGCTTTACTGTCAACTTGACACACCTGGCTTGAGGGACCCTCAATTGGGGAATTGGCTCCATTGGACTGGCCTGTGGCAACGTCTATTGAATACTGTCATGATTGTTGAGCAGTGTGGGAGGTCCCAGCACACTATTGGTGGTACCATGTCTGAGCAGGTTCTTATGTACAGCATAAGAAAGCAGACTGGGCATGGGACAGGGGAACAAACCAGTAAGCAGCAATCCTCCATGGTCTGTACTTCAGCGCCTGTGTCAATGTTCCTGTCCTGAGTTCCTATGGTGGGCTCCCTCAGTGATGAACTGTGACCCAGGAGATGTGAGTCAAATAAATTCTTTTCTCCCAAGTTGGAATTGGACAGAGTGTTGTGTCACACCATTGGAAAAGTGAACTAGACCTGAGAAGATCCAGACAATCATATGAGAATACTTCAAAAGCCTATACTCTCCTAAATTTGAAAAACCTAAGAGAAATCTATGAATATCTGAAATCCTGGGAACCAACAAAGCTTAAACAAGAAGAAATTGACAGTTTACACAGACCCATAATACTTGAGAAAATTGAAGATATAATAAAAAATACCTCTCTGAGTGGGCTAGTGCTCTACACCTTTGTGCGGGTGCAGGGAAGTTACCTGGGCAAGCCTCTGCCACAGGTAGGGGATCGTGGGCAGGACCGCCCTACATCTTTCTTTGTTGCCGGGGCCGGAGGGTCCCGCGGCCAGTGGGCTAGTGCTCTGCACCTTTGTGCGGGCGCAGGGAAGTTACCTGGGCAAGCCTCTGCCACAGGTAGGGGATCGTGGGCAGGACCGCCCTACANAGAAATGAAAAATATCTGAAATGAATTTCTAAACCATATTCCTATAGATTCCAATGGAGAGTTATATGTAAAGTAATGCAGAATGATCAACAGATTTTGAACATTATCATTGAAATGTATATATTCATGCCTGGTATGAATAGAAAAACAAGAGCACAGGTATAATATTATGTTCAAATTTATTTCACATATCAAATGGGACCTGTCCTCCCCATGGAAATCCAGGCAGCTTTGTAGTATATTAATTAATGGGAGAATCATTCACTGTTTCTTAGGATAAGCGGTCGTGGGTGGGACCGCTCTAAGTCTTTCTTTGTCGCCAGGGCCGGAGCGTCTGGTGGCCAGTGGGCTAGTGCTCTGCACCTGTGTGCGGGTGCAGGGAAGTTACCTGGGCAAACCTCTGCCGCAGATAGGGGGTCGTGTTCAGGACCGATCTACGCCTTTCTTTGTCACTGGGGCCGGAAGGTCCGGCAGCCAGTGTGATAGTGCTCTGCACCTGTTTGCGGGTGCAGGGAAGTTACCTGGTCAAGCCTCTGCCGCAGGTAGGGGGTCGTGGGCGGGACCGCTCTCCGTCTTTCTTTGTCGCCATGGCCGGAGGGTCGGGCATCCAGTGGGCTAGTGCTCTGCACCTGTGTGCGGGCGCAGGGAAGTTACCTGGTGAAGCCTCTGCCGCAGGTAGGGGGTCGTGGTCGGAACCGCTCTATGGCTTTCTTTGTCGCTGGGGCCCGACGTTCCGGAGGCCAGTGGGCTGGTGCTCTGCACCTGTGTGCGGGCGCAGGGAAGTTACCTGGGGAAGCCTCTGCCGCAGGTAGGGGATCGTGGGCGGGACGTCTCTACGTCTTTCTTTGTCACCAGGGCCGGAGGGTCCTGGGTCCAGTGGGCTAGTTCTCTGCACCTGTGTGCGGGTGGAAGGAGTTTACTTGGCCAGTGGGCTAATGCTATGCACCTGTGTGCGGGCGCAGGGAAGTTACATGGGCAAGCCTCTGCCGCAGGTATGGGGTCATTTGCGGGGCCGCTCTACATCTTCCTTTGTCGCTGGGGCCGAAGGGTCCCACGGCCAATGGGCTAGTGCTCTGCACCTGTGTGCGGGCGCAGGGAAGTTACCTGGGCAAGCCTCTGCCGCAGGTAGGGGGTCATGGGCGGGACCGCTCTACATCTTCCTTTGAAGCTGGGGCCGGAGCGCCCCTGGTCCAGTGGGCTAGTGCTCTGCACCTGTGTGCGGGCGCAGGGAAGTTACCTGGGCAAGCCTCTGCCGCAGGGAGGGGGTCGTGGGCAGGACCACTCTACGTCTTTCTTTGTCGCCGGGGCCGGAGGTTCCCGGGGCCAGTGGGCTACTGCTCTGCACCTGTGTGCGGGCGCAGGGAAGTTACCTGGGCAAGCCTCTGCCGCAGGTAGGGGGTCGTGTGTGGGACAGCTCTACATCTTTCTTAGTCACCAGGGCCTGAGGGTACGGCGGCCAGTGGGTTAGTGCTCTGCACCTGTGTGCGGGTGCAGGAAAGTTAACTGGGCATGCCTCTGCCGGAGGTAGGAGGTTGTGTGCAGGACCACTCTACATCTTTCTTTGTCGCCAGGGCCGGAGGGTCCCGCGGCCAGTGGGCTAGTGCTCTGAACCTGTGTGTGGGAACAGGTAAGTTACCTGGTCAAGCCTCTGCCGCAGGTAGGGGGTCGTCGGCGGGACCGCTCTCCGTCTTTCTTTGTCGCCGGGGCCCGACGGTCCGGAGGCCAGTGGGCTAGTGTTCTGCACCTGTGTGCGGGCGCAAGGAAGTTACCTGGTGAAGCCTCTGCCGCAGGAAGGGGGTCGTGGTCGGAACCGCTCTACGGCTTTCTTTGTCGCCGGGGCCCGATGTTCCGGAGGCCAGTGGGCTAGTGCTCTGCACCTGTGTGTGGGCGCAGGGAAGTTACCTGGGGAAGCTTCTGCCGCAGGTAGGGGATCGTGGGCGGGACCTCTCTACGTCTTTCTTTGTCGCCAGGGCCGGAGGGTCCTGGGTCCAGTGGGCTAGTGCTCTGCACCTGTGTGCGGGTGGAAGTAGTTTACTTGGCCAGTGGGCTAATGCTATGCACCTGTGTGCGGGCGCAGGGAAGTTACCTGGGCAAGCCTCTGCCGCAGGGATGGGGTCGTTTGCGGGACCGCTCTACATCTTCCTTTGTCGCTGGGGCCGGAGGGTCCCACGGCCAATGGGCTAGTGCTCTGCACCTGTGTGCGGGCACAGGGAAGTTACCTGGGCAAGCCTCTGCCGCAGGTAGGGGGTCATGGGCGGGACCGCTCTACGTCTTCCTTTGAAGCCGGGGCCGGAGCGTCCCTGGTACAGTGGGCTAGTGCTCTGCACCTGTGTGCGGGTGCAGGGAAGTTACCTGGGCAAGCCTCTGCCGCAGGGAGGGGGTCGTCGGCGGGACCGCTCAACGTCTTTCTTTGTCGCCGGGGCCCGACGGTCCGGAGGCCAGTGGGCTAGTGCTCTGCACCTGTGTGCGGGCGCAGGGAAATTGCCTGGGCAAGCCTCTGCCGCAGGTAGGGGACGTGGGCGGGACTGCTCTACATCTTTCTTTGTCGCCAGGGCCAGAGGGTCCGGCGTCCAGGGGGCTAGTGCTCTGCAGCTGTGTGCGGGGTCAGGGAAGTTACCTGGTCAAGCATCTGCTGCAGGTAGGGGGTCATGGTCGGTACCACTCTACGACTTTCTTTGTCGCCGGGGCCCGAAGGTCCGGAGGACAGTGGGCTAGTTCTCTGCACCTGTGTGCAGGCGCAGGGAAGTTACCTGGGCAAGACTCTGCTGCAGGTAGGGGATCATGGGGAGGACCGCTCTACGTCTTTCTTTGTCTCCAGGGCCTGAGGGTCCTGCGGCCAGTGGCCTAGTGCTCTGCACATGTGTGCGGGCACAGGGAAGTTACTTGGGCAAGCCTCTGCTGCAGGGAGGGGGTCATGGGCGAGACCGTTCTACGTCTTTCTTTTTCGCCAGGTCCGGAGGGTCCAGTGTCCAGTGGGCTACTGCTCTGCTCCTGTGTGTGGGTGCAGGGAAGTTACCTGGGCAAGCCTTTGCCGCAGGTAGGGGTTTGTAGGCAGGACCGCTCTACGTCTTTCTTTGTCGCCAGGGCCGGAGGGTCCTGGGCCCATTGGGCTAGTGCTCTGCACCTGTGTGCGGGCGCAGCGAAGTTACCTGGGCAAGCCTCTGCCACAGGTATGGGGTCATGCGCGGTACCGCTCTACATCTTCCTTTGTCGCTGGGGCCGGAGCGTCCCTGGGCCAGTGGGCTAGTGCTCTGCACCTGTGTGCGGGCGCAGGGAAGTTACCTGGGCAAGATTCTGCCGCAGGGAGGGGGTCGTGGGCAGGACCAATCTACGTCTTTCTTTGTCGCCGGGGCCGGAGAGTCCCAGGGCCAGTGGGCTATTGCTCTGCACCTGTGTGCGGGCACAGGGAAGTTACCTGGGCAAGCCTCTGCAGCAGGTAGGGGTTCGTGTGTGGAACCGCTCTACATCTTTCTTAGTCGCCAGGGCCGGAGGGTACGGTGGCCAGTGGTCTAGTGCTCTGCACCTGTGTGCGGGCGCAGGGAAGTTACTTGGGCAAGCCTCTGCCGCAGGTAGGGGTTCGTGGGCGGGACCGCTCAACGTCTTTCTTTGTCGCCGGGGCCGGAGAGTCCCGGGGCCAGTGGGCTAGTCTTCTGAACCTGTGTGTGGGCACAGGGAAGTTACTTGGGCAAGCCTCTGCCGCAGGTAGGGGTTCGTGGGCGGGACCGCTCAACGTCTTTCTTTGTCGCCGGGGCCGGAGAGTCCCAGGGCCAGTGGGCTAGTGCTCTGAACCTGTGTGTGGGAACAGGGAATTTACCTGGGCAAGCCTCTGCCGCAGGTAGGGGGTGGTGGGCGAGACTGCTCTACATCTTTCTTTGTCACCAGGGTTGGAGAGTCCGGCGGACAGTGGGCTAGTGCTCTGCACCTGTGTGAGGGCGCAGAAAAGTTACCTGGGCAAGCCTCTGCCGCAGGTAGGGGGTCGTGGGCGGGACCGCTCTATGTCTTTCTTTGTCGCCGGGGCCGGAGGGTCCGGCGGCCAGTGGGCTCGTGTTCTGCACCAGTGTGTGTTTGTGGAAGGAAGTTACATGGCCAGTGGGCTAATGCTATGCACCTGTGTGCGGGTGCAGGGAAGTTACCTGGGCAAGCCTCTGCCGCAGGTATGGGGTCGTGGGCGGGACCACTCTACGTCTTCCTTTGTCGACGGGGCCGGAGTGTCCCGGTGCCAATGGGCTAGTGCTCTGCACCTGTGTGCAGGCGCAGGGAAGTTACCTGGGCAAGCCTCTGCCACAGGTAGGGGGTCATGGGCGGGACCGCTCTACGTCTTCCTTTGTCGCCGGGGCCATAGCATCCCTGGGCCAGTGGGCTAGTGCTCTGCACCTTTGTGCGGGCGCAGGTAAGTTACCTGGGCAAGCCTCTGCCGCAGGTAGGGGGTCTTGGGTGGATCCGCTCTACATCTGTGTCAGTCGCCAGGGCCTGAGGGTACGGCGGCCAGTGGTCTAGTGCTCTGCACCTGTGTGCGGGCATAGGGAAGTTACCTGGGCAAGCCTCTGCCCCAGGTAGGGGTTCATGGGCGGGACCACTCTATATCTTTCTTTGTCGCCAGGGCCAGGTAGTCTGGCGTCCACTGGGTTAGTGCTCTGCACCTGTGTGCGGGCGCAGGGAAGTTACCTGGTCAAGCCTCTGCTGCAGGTAGGGGGTCGTGGGCGGGACCGCTCTACGTCTTTCTTTGTTGCCAGGGCCGGAGGGTCCTGGGCCCATTGGGCTAGTGCTCTCCACCTGTGTGCGGGTGCAGGGAAGTTACCTGGGCAAGCCTCTGCCGTAGGGAGGGGGTCGTGGGCAGGAACACTCTACGTCTTTCTTTGTCACCGCGGCCGGAGAGTCCCGGGGCCAGTGGGTTACTGCTCTGTACCTGTGTGCGGGCGCAGGGAAGTTACCTGTGCAAGGCTCTGCCGCAGGTAGGGGGTTGTGGGTGGGACCGCTCTACATCTTTCTTTGTCACCAGGGCTGAAGAGTCCGGCGGCCAGTGGGCTAGTGCTCTGCACCTGTGTGAGGGCGCAGAAAAGTTACCTTGGCAAGCCTCTGCCACAGGTAGGGGTTCCTGTGCGGGACCGCTCTACGTCTTTTTTTTGCCGGGTCTGGAGGGTCTGGCAGACAGTGGGCTAGTGCTCTGCACCTGTGTGCAGGTGCAGGGAAGTTAACTGGGCAAGCCTCTGCTGCAGGTAGGGGGTCGTGGGCGGGACCGCTCTATGTCTTTCTTTGTCGCCGGTGCCGGAGGGTCTGGCGGCCAGTGGGCTAGTGCTCTGCACATGTGTGCGGGTGCAGGGAAGTTACCTGATCAAACCTCTGCTGCAGGTAGGGCGTCTTGGGCGGGAACGCTCTACGTCTTTCCTTGTCGCCGGGTCTGGAGGGTCCAGCGGCCAGTGGACTCGTGCTCTGCACCTGAGTGCGGGAACAGGAGAGTTACCTGGTCAACCTCTGCCGCAGGTAGGGGGTCGTGGGCGGAACCGCTCTACGTCTTTCTTTGTCGCTGGGGCCAGAGGGTCCAGTGGCCAGTGTGCTAGTGCTCTGCACCTGTGTGCGGGCGCAGGGAAGTTACCTGGGCAAGCCTCTGCTGCAGGGAGGGGGTCTTGGGCGGGACCTCTCTACGTTTTTCTTTGTCGCCAGGGCCGGAGTGTCCAGTGGCCAGTGGGCTACTGCTCTGCTCCTGTGTGTGGGTGCAGGGAAGTTACCTGGGCAAGCCTTTGCCGCATTTAGGGGTTCGTGGGCGAGACCGTTCTATGTCTTTCTTTGTCACTGGGGCCAGAGGGTCCAGCGGCCAGTGTGCTAGTGCTCTGCACCTGTGTGCGGGCGCAGGGAAGTTACCTGGGCAAGCCTCTGCCGCAGGGAGGGGGTCTTGGGCGGGACCTCTCTACGTTTTTCTTTGTCGCCAGGGCCGGAGTGTCCAGTGGCCAGTGGGCTACTGCTCTGCTCCTGTGTGTGGGTGCAGGGAAGTTACCTGGGCAAGCCTTTGCCGCATTTAGGGGTTCGTGGGCGAGACCGTTCTATGTCTTTCTTTGTCACTGGGGCCAGAGGGTCCAGCGGCCAGTGTGCTAGTGCTCTGCACCTGTGTGCGGGCGCAGGGAAGTTACCTGGGCAAGCCTCTGCCGCAGGTAGGGGGTCGTGGGCGGGACCGCTCTACGTCTTTCTTTGTCGCCAGGGCCGGAGGGTCCGGCGGCCAGTGGGCTAGTGCTCTGCACCTGTGTGCGGGCGCAGGGAAGTTACCTGGGCAAGCCTCTGCCGCAGGTAGGGGGTCGTGGGCGGGACCGCTCTACGTCTTTCTTTGTCGCCAGGGCCGGAGGGTCCGGCGGCCAGTGGGCTAGTGCTCTGCACCTGTGTGCGGGCGCAGGGAAGTTACCTGGGCAAGCCTCTGCCGCAGGTAGGGGGTCGTGGGCGGGACCGCTCTACGTCTTTCTTTGTCGCCGGGGCCGGAGGGTCCGGCGGCCAGTGGGCTAGTGCTCTGCACCTGTGTGCGGGTGCAGGGAAGTTACCTGGGCAAGCCTCTGCCGCAGGTAGGGGGTCGTGGGCGGGACCGCTCTACGTCTTTCTTTGTCGCCAGGGCCGGAGGGTCCGGCGGCCAGTGGGCTAGTGCTCTGCACCTGTGTGCGGGCGCAGGGAAGTTACCTGGGCAAGCCTCTGCCGCAGGTAGGGGGTCGTGGGCGGGACCGCTCTACGTCTTTCTTTGTCGCCGGGGCCGGAGGGTCCGGCGGCCAGTGGGCTAGTGCTCTGCACCTGTGTGCGGGCGCAGGGAAGTTACCTGGGCAAGCCTCTGCCGCAGGTAGGGGGTCGTGGGCGGGACCGCTCTACGTCTTTCTTTGTCGCCAGGGCCGGAGGGTCCGGCGGCCAGTGGGCTAGTGCTCTGCACCTGTGTGCGGGCGCAGGGAAGTTACCTGGGCAAGCCTCTGCCGCAGGTAGGGGGTCGTGGGCGGGACCGCTCTACGTCTTTCTTTGTCGCCGGGGCCGGAGGGTCCGGCGGCCAGTGGGCTAGTGCTCTGCACCTGTGTGCGGGCGCAGGGAAGTTACCTGGGCAAGCCTCTGCCGCAGGTAGGGGGTCGTGGGCGGGACCGCTCTACGTCTTTCTTTGTCGCCGGGGCCGGAGGGTCCGGCGGCCAGTGGGCTAGTGCTCTGCACCTGTGTGCGGGCGCAGGGAAGTTACCTGGGCAAGCCTCTGCCGCAGGTAGGGGGTCGTGGGCGGGACCGCTCTACGTCTTTCTTTGTCGCCGGGGCCGGAGGGTCCGGCGGCCAGTGGGCTAGTGCTCTGCACCTGTGTGCGGGTGCAGGGAAGTTACCTGGGCAAGCCTCTGCCGCAGGTAGGGGGTCGTGGGCGGGACCGCTCTACGTCTTTCTTTGTCGCCAGGGCCGGAGGGTCCGGCGGCCAGTGGGCTAGTGCTCTGCACCTGTGTGCGGGCGCAGGGAAGTTACCTGGGCAAGCCTCTGCCGCAGGTAGGGGGTCGTGGGCGGGACCGCTCTACGTCTTTCTTTGTCGCCGGGGCCGGAGGGTCCGGCGGCCAGTGGGCTAGTGCTCTGCACCTGTGTGCGGGCGCAGGGAAGTTACCTGGGCAAGCCTCTGCCGCAGGTAGGGGGTCGTGGGCGGGACCGCTCTACGTCTTTCTTTGTCGCCGGGGCCGGAGGGTCCGGCGGCCAGTGGGCTAGTGCTCTGCACCTGTGTGCGGGCGCAGGGAAGTTACCTGGGCAAGCCTCTGCCGCAGGTAGGGGGTCGTGGGCGGGACCGCTCTACGTCTTTCTTTGTCGCCGGGGCCGGAGGGTCCGGCGGCCAGTGGGCTAGTGCTCTGCACCTGTGTGCGGGCGCAGGGAAGTTACCTGGGCAAGCCTCTGCCGCAGGTAGGGGGTCGTGGGCGGGACCGCTCTACGTCTTTCTTTGTCGCCGGGGCCGGAGGGTCCGGCGGCCAGTGGGCTAGTGCTCTGCACCTGTGTGCGGGTGCAGGGAAGTTACCTGGGCAAGCCTCTGCCGCAGGTAGGGGGTCGTGGGCGGGACCGCTCTACGTCTTTCTTTGTCGCCGGGGCCGGAGGGTCCGGCGGCCAGTGGGCTAGTGCTCTGCACCTGTGTGCGGGCGCAGGGAAGTTACCTGGGCAAGCCTCTGCCGCAGGTAGGGGGTCGTGGGCGGGACCGCTCTACGTCTTTCTTTGTCGCCGGGGCCGGAGGGTCCGGCGGCCAGTGGGCTAGTGCTCTGCACCTGTGTGCGGGCGCAGGGAAGTTACCTGGGCAAGCCTCTGCCGCAGGTAGGGGGTCGTGGGCGGGACCGCTCTACGTCTTTCTTTGTCGCCGGGGCCGGAGGGTCCGGCGGCCAGTGGGCTAGTGCTCTGCACCTGTGTGCGGGCGCAGGGAAGTTACCTGGGCAAGCCTCTGCCGCAGGTAGGGGGTCGTGGGCGGGACCGCTCTACGTCTTTCTTTGTCGCCGGGGCCGGAGGGTCCGGCGGCCAGTGGGCTAGTGCTCTGCACCTGTGTGCGGGCGCAGGGAAGTTACCTGGGCAAGCCTCTGCCGCAGGTAGGGGGTCGTGGGCGGGACCGCTCTACGTCTTTCTTTGTCGCCGGGGCCGGAGGGTCCGGCGGCCAGTGGGCTAGTGCTCTGCACCTGTGTGCGGGTGCAGGGAAGTTACCTGGGCAAGCCTCTGCCGCAGGTAGGGGGTCGTGGGCGGGACCGCTCTACGTCTTTCTTTGTCGCCGGGGCCGGAGGGTCCGGCGGCCAGTGGGCTAGTGCTCTGCACCTGTGTGCGGGCGCAGGGAAGTTACCTGGGCAAGCCTCTGCCGCAGGTAGGGGGTCGTGGGCGGGACCGCTCTACGTCTTTCTTTGTCGCCGGGGCCGGAGGGTCCGGCGGCCAGTGGGCTAGTGCTCTGCACCTGTGTGCGGGCGCAGGGAAGTTACCTGGGCAAGCCTCTGCCGCAGGTAGGGGGTCGTGGGCGGGACCGCTCTACGTCTTTCTTTGTCGCCGGGGCCGGAGGGTCCGGCGGCCAGTGGGCTAGTGCTCTGCACCTGTGTGCGGGCGCAGGGAAGTTACCTGGGCAAGCCTCTGCCGCAGGTAGGGGGTCGTGGGCGGGACCGCTCTACGTCTTTCTTTGTCGCCGGGGCCGGAGGGTCCGGCGGCCAGTGGGCTAGTGCTCTGCACCTGTGTGCGGGCGCAGGGAAGTTACCTGGGCAAGCCTCTGCCGCAGGTAGGGGGTCGTGGGCGGGACCGCTCTACGTCTTTCTTTGTCGCCGGGGCCGGAGGGTCCGGCGGCCAGTGGGCTAGTGCTCTGCACCTGTGTGCGGGTGCAGGGAAGTTACCTGGGCAAGCCTCTGCCGCAGGTAGGGGGTCGTGGGCGGGACCGCTCTACGTCTTTCTTTGTCGCCGGGGCCGGAGGGTCCGGCGGCCAGTGGGCTAGTGCTCTGCACCTGTGTGCGGGCGCAGGGAAGTTACCTGGGCAAGCCTCTGCCGCAGGTAGGGGGTCGTGGGCGGGACCGCTCTACGTCTTTCTTTGTCGCCGGGGCCGGAGGGTCCGGCGGCCAGTGGGCTAGTGCTCTGCACCTGTGTGCGGGCGCAGGGAAGTTACCTGGGCAAGCCTCTGCCGCAGGTAGGGGGTCATGGGCGGGACCGCTCTACATCTTCCTTTGAAGCTGGGGCCAGAGCGCCCCTGGTCCAGTGGGCTAGTGCTCTGCACCTGTGTGCGGGCGCAGGGAAGTTACCTGGGCAAGCCTCTGCCGCAGGGAGGGGGTCGTGGGCAGGACCACTCTACGTCTTTCTTTGTCGCCGGGGCCGGAGGTTCCCGGGGCCAGTGGGCTACTGCTCTGCACCTGTGTGCGGGCGCAGGGAAGTTACCTGGGCAAGCCTCTGCCGCAGGTAGGGGGTCGTGTGTGGGACAGCTCTACATCTTTCTTAGTCACCAGGGCCTGAGGGTACGGCGGCCAGTGGGTTAGTGCTCTGCACCTGTGTGCGGGTGCAGGAAAGTTAACTGGGCATGCCTCTGCCGGAGGTAGGAGGTTGTGTGCAGGACCACTCTACATCTTTCTTTGTCGCCAGGGCCGGAGGGTCCCGCGGCCAGTGGGCTAGTGCTCTGAACCTGTGTGTGGGAACAGGTAAGTTACCTGGTCAAGCCTCTGCCGCAGGTAGGGGGTCGTCGGCGGGACCGCTCTCCGTCTTTCTTTGTCGCCGGGGCCCGACGGTCCGGAGGCCAGTGGGCTAGTGTTCTGCACCTGTGTGCGGGCGCAAGGAAGTTACCTGGTGAAGCCTCTGCCGCAGGAAGGGGGTCGTGGTCGGAACCGCTCTACGGCTTTCTTTGTCGCCGGGGCCCGATGTTCCGGAGGCCAGTGGGCTAGTGCTCTGCACCTGTGTGTGGGCGCAGGGAAGTTACCTGGGGAAGCTTCTGCCGCAGGTAGGGGATCGTGGGCGGGACCTCTCTACGTCTTTCTTTGTCGCCAGGGCCGGAGGGTCCTGGGTCCAGTGGGCTAGTGCTCTGCACCTGTGTGCGGGTGGAAGTAGTTTACTTGGCCAGTGGGCTAATGCTATGCACCTGTGTGCGGGCGCAGGGAAGTTACCTGGGCAAGCCTCTGCCGCAGGGATGGGGTCGTTTGCGGGACCGCTCTACATCTTCCTTTGTCGCTGGGGCCGGAGGGTCCCACGGCCAATGGGCTAGTGCTCTGCACCTGTGTGCGGGCACAGGGAAGTTACCTGGGCAAGCCTCTGCCGCAGGTAGGGGGTCATGGGCGGGACCGCTCTACGTCTTCCTTTGAAGCCGGGGCCGGAGCGTCCCTGGTACAGTGGGCTAGTGCTCTGCACCTGTGTGCGGGTGCAGGGAAGTTACCTGGGCAAGCCTCTGCCGCAGGGAGGGGGTCGTCGGCGGGACCGCTCAACGTCTTTCTTTGTCGCCGGGGCCCGACGGTCCGGAGGCCAGTGGGCTAGTGCTCTGCACCTGTGTGCGGGCGCAGGGAAATTGCCTGGGCAAGCCTCTGCCGCAGGTAGGGGACGTGGGCGGGACTGCTCTACATCTTTCTTTGTCGCCAGGGCCAGAGGGTCCGGCGTCCAGGGGGCTAGTGCTCTGCAGCTGTGTGCGGGGTCAGGGAAGTTACCTGGTCAAGCATCTGCTGCAGGTAGGGGGTCATGGTCGGTACCACTCTACGACTTTCTTTGTCGCCGGGGCCCGAAGGTCCGGAGGACAGTGGGCTAGTTCTCTGCACCTGTGTGCAGGCGCAGGGAAGTTACCTGGGCAAGACTCTGCTGCAGGTAGGGGATCATGGGGAGGACCGCTCTACGTCTTTCTTTGTCTCCAGGGCCTGAGGGTCCTGCGGCCAGTGGCCTAGTGCTCTGCACATGTGTGCGGGCACAGGGAAGTTACTTGGGCAAGCCTCTGCTGCAGGGAGGGGGTCATGGGCGAGACCGTTCTACGTCTTTCTTTTTCGCCAGGTCCGGAGGGTCCAGTGTCCAGTGGGCTACTGCTCTGCTCCTGTGTGTGGGTGCAGGGAAGTTACCTGGGCAAGCCTTTGCCGCAGGTAGGGGTTTGTAGGCAGGACCGCTCTACGTCTTTCTTTGTCGCCAGGGCCGGAGGGTCCTGGGCCCATTGGGCTAGTGCTCTGCACCTGTGTGCGGGCGCAGCGAAGTTACCTGGGCAAGCCTCTGCCACAGGTATGGGGTCATGCGCGGTACCGCTCTACATCTTCCTTTGTCGCTGGGGCCGGAGCGTCCCTGGGCCAGTGGGCTAGTGCTCTGCACCTGTGTGCGGGCGCAGGGAAGTTACCTGGGCAAGATTCTGCCGCAGGGAGGGGGTCGTGGGCAGGACCAATCTACGTCTTTCTTTGTCGCCGGGGCCGGAGAGTCCCAGGGCCAGTGGGCTATTGCTCTGCACCTGTGTGCGGGCACAGGGAAGTTACCTGGGCAAGCCTCTGCAGCAGGTAGGGGTTCGTGTGTGGAACCGCTCTACATCTTTCTTAGTCGCCAGGGCCGGAGGGTACGGTGGCCAGTGGTCTAGTGCTCTGCACCTGTGTGCGGGCGCAGGGAAGTTACTTGGGCAAGCCTCTGCCGCAGGTAGGGGTTCGTGGGCGGGACCGCTCAACGTCTTTCTTTGTCGCCGGGGCCGGAGAGTCCCGGGGCCAGTGGGCTAGTCTTCTGAACCTGTGTGTGGGCACAGGGAAGTTACTTGGGCAAGCCTCTGCCGCAGGTAGGGGTTCGTGGGCGGGACCGCTCAACGTCTTTCTTTGTCGCCGGGGCCGGAGAGTCCCAGGGCCAGTGGGCTAGTGCTCTGAACCTGTGTGTGGGAACAGGGAATTTACCTGGGCAAGCCTCTGCCGCAGGTAGGGGGTGGTGGGCGAGACTGCTCTACATCTTTCTTTGTCACCAGGGTTGGAGAGTCCGGCGGACAGTGGGCTAGTGCTCTGCACCTGTGTGAGGGCGCAGAAAAGTTACCTGGGCAAGCCTCTGCCGCAGGTAGGGGGTCGTGGGCGGGACCGCTCTATGTCTTTCTTTGTCGCCGGGGCCGGAGGGTCCGGCGGCCAGTGGGCTCGTGTTCTGCACCAGTGTGTGTTTGTGGAAGGAAGTTACATGGCCAGTGGGCTAATGCTATGCACCTGTGTGCGGGTGCAGGGAAGTTACCTGGGCAAGCCTCTGCCGCAGGTATGGGGTCGTGGGCGGGACCACTCTACGTCTTCCTTTGTCGACGGGGCCGGAGTGTCCCGGTGCCAATGGGCTAGTGCTCTGCACCTGTGTGCAGGCGCAGGGAAGTTACCTGGGCAAGCCTCTGCCACAGGTAGGGGGTCATGGGCGGGACCGCTCTACGTCTTCCTTTGTCGCCGGGGCCATAGCATCCCTGGGCCAGTGGGCTAGTGCTCTGCACCTTTGTGCGGGCGCAGGTAAGTTACCTGGGCAAGCCTCTGCCGCAGGTAGGGGGTCTTGGGTGGATCCGCTCTACATCTGTGTCAGTCGCCAGGGCCTGAGGGTACGGCGGCCAGTGGTCTAGTGCTCTGCACCTGTGTGCGGGCATAGGGAAGTTACCTGGGCAAGCCTCTGCCCCAGGTAGGGGTTCATGGGCGGGACCACTCTATATCTTTCTTTGTCGCCAGGGCCAGGTAGTCTGGCGTCCACTGGGTTAGTGCTCTGCACCTGTGTGCGGGCGCAGGGAAGTTACCTGGTCAAGCCTCTGCTGCAGGTAGGGGGTCGTGGGCGGGACCGCTCTACGTCTTTCTTTGTTGCCAGGGCCGGAGGGTCCTGGGCCCATTGGGCTAGTGCTCTCCACCTGTGTGCGGGTGCAGGGAAGTTACCTGGGCAAGCCTCTGCCGTAGGGAGGGGGTCGTGGGCAGGAACACTCTACGTCTTTCTTTGTCACCGCGGCCGGAGAGTCCCGGGGCCAGTGGGTTACTGCTCTGTACCTGTGTGCGGGCGCAGGGAAGTTACCTGTGCAAGGCTCTGCCGCAGGTAGGGGGTTGTGGGTGGGACCGCTCTACATCTTTCTTTGTCACCAGGGCTGGAGAGTCCGGCGGCCAGTGGGCTAGTGCTCTGCACCTGTGTGAGGGCGCAGAAAAGTTACCTTGGCAAGCCTCTGCCACAGGTAGGGGTTCCTGTGCGGGACCGCTCTACGTCTTTTTTTTGCCGGGTCTGGAGGGTCTGGCAGACAGTGGGCTAGTGCTCTGCACCTGTGTGCAGGTGCAGGGAAGTTAACTGGGCAAGCCTCTGCTGCAGGTAGGGGGTCGTGGGCGGGACCGCTCTATGTCTTTCTTTGTCGCCGGTGCCGGAGGGTCTGGCGGCCAGTGGGCTAGTGCTCTGCACCTGTGTGCGGGTGCAGGGAAGTTACCTGATCAAACCTCTGCTGCAGGTAGGGCGTCTTGGGCGGGAACGCTCTACGTCTTTCCTTGTCGCCGGGTCTGGAGGGTCCAGCGGCCAGTGGACTCGTGCTCTGCACCTGAGTGCGGGAACAGGAGAGTTACCTGGTCAACCTCTGCCGCAGGTAGGGGGTCGTGGGCGGAACCGCTCTACGTCTTTCTTTGTCGCTGGGGCCAGAGGGTCCAGTGGCCAGTGTGCTAGTGCTCTGCACCTGTGTGCGGGCGCAGGGAAGTTACCTGGGCAAGCCTCTGCTGCAGGGAGGGGGTCTTGGGCGGGACCTCTCTAAGTTTTTCTTTGTCGCCAGGGCCGGAGTGTCCAGTGGCCAGTGGGCTACTGCTCTGCTCCTGTGTGTGGGTGCAGGGAAGTTACCTGGGCAAGCCTTTGCCGCATTTAGGGGTTCGTGGGCGAGACCGTTCTATGTCTTTCTTTGTCACTGGGGCCAGAGGGTCCAGCGGCCAGTGTGCTAGTGCTCTGCACCTGTGTGCGGGCGCAGGGAAGTTACCTGGGCAAGCCTCTGCCAAAGGTAGGGGGTCGTGGGCGGGACCGCTCTACGTCTTTGTCGCCAGGGCCGGAGGGTCCTGGGCCCATTGGGCTAGTGCTCTGCACTTGTGTGCGGGTGCAGGGAAGTTACCTGGGCAAGCCTCTGCCGCAGGTAGGGGCTCATGGGCGGGACTGCTCTACGTTTTCCTTTGTCGCCGGGGCGGAGCATCCCTGGTCCAGTGGGCTAGTGCTCTGCACCTGTGTGCAGGCGCAGGGAAGTTACCTGCGCAAGCCTCTGCTGCAGGGAGGGGGTCATGGGCAGGACCACTCTACGTCTTTCTTTGTCGCTGCTGCCGGAGAGTCCCGTGGCCAGTGGGCTACTGCTCTGCACCTGTGTGCAGGCGCAGGGAAGTTACCTGGGCAAACCTCTGCCGCAGGTAGGGGGTCGTGGGTGGGACCGCTCTACATCTTTCTTAGTCGCCAGGGCCGGAGGGTACGGTGGCCAGTGGTCTAGTGCTCTGCACCTGTGTGCGGGCTCAGGAAATTTACCTGGGCAAGCCTCTGCCGCAGGTAGGGGGTCATGGGCGGGACCACTCTACATCTTTCTTTGTCGCCAGGGCCGGAGGGTACTGCGGCCAGTGGGCTACTGCTCTCCACCTGTGTGCGGGCATAGGGAAGTTACCTTGTCAAGCGTCTGCCGCAGGTATTGGGTCGTGGGCGGGACCGCTCTATGTCTTTCTTTGTCGCCAGGGCTGGAGGGTCCGGCGGCCAGTGGGCTAGTGCTCTGCACCTGTTTGCGGGTGCTGGGAAGTTACCTGGTCAAGCCTCTGCCGCATGTAGGGGTTCAAGGTCGGAACCGCTCTACGTCTTTCTTTGTCACCGGGGCCCGACATTCCGGAGGCCAGTGGGCTAGTGCTCTGCACCTGTGTGCGGGTGCAGGGAAGTTACCTGGGCAAGCCTCTGCCACAGGTAGGGGAACGTGGGCGGGACCGCTCTACATCATTCTTTGTCGCCAGGGCCGGAGGGTCCTGGGTCCAGTGGGCTAGTGCTCTGCACCAGTGTGCAGGCGCAGGGAATTTACCTGTGCAAGCCTCTGCCGCAGGTAGGGAGTCGTGAGCGGGAACACTCTACGTCTTTCTTTGTCACCTGGGCCGGAGGGTCCGGCGACCAATGGGTTCGTGCTCTGCACCTGTGTGCGGGTGCAGGGAAGTTACCTGTGCAAGCCTCTGCCGCAGGTAGGGAGTTGTGAGCGGGAACACTCTACATCTTTCTTAGTCGCCAGTGCCGTAGGGTACGGCGGTCAGTGGGGTAGTGCTCTGCACCTGTGTGCGGGTGCAGGGAACTTACCTGGGCAAGCCTCTGCCGCAGGTAGGGGGTCGTGGGCAGGATCGCTCTATGTCTTTCTTTGTCAGCTGGGCCAGAGCGTCCAGCGGCCAGTGGGCTAGTGCTCTGCACCTGTTTGCGTGCACAAGGAAATTACCTGGTCCAGCCTCTGCCGCAGGTAGGGGGTCATGATCGGAACCGCTTTACGTCTTTCTTTGTCGCCGGGGCCCGACGGTCCGGAGGCCAGTGGGCTAGTGCTCTGCACCTGCGTACGGGTGCATGGAAGTTACCTGGCCAGTGGGCTAGTGCTCTGCACCTGTGTGCGGGCACAACGAAGTTACCTGGGCTAGCCTCTGCCACAGGTTGAAGGTCGTGGGCAGGACCGCTCTACGTCTTTCTTTGTTGCCGGGGCCGGAGTGTCCAGTGGCCAGTGGGCTAGTGCTCTGCATATGTGTTCGGGCGCAGGGAAGTTACCTGGGCAAGCCTCTGCCGCAGGTAGGGGGTCGTGGGCGGGATGGCTCTATGTCTTTCTTTGTCAGCTGGGCCAGAGCGTCTGGCGGCCAGTGTGCTAGTGCTCTGCACCTGTTTGCGGGTGCAGGGAAGTTAGCTGGTCAAGCCTCTGCCGCAGATAGGGGGTCATGGTCGGAACCGCTCTACGTCTTTCTTTGTCGCCGGGGCCCGACATTCCGGAGGCCAGTGGGCTAGTGCTCTGCACCTGTGTGCGGGCGCAGAGAAGTTACCTGGGCAAGCCTCTGCCACAGGTAGGGGATCGTGGGTGGGACCGCTCTACATCTTTCTTTGTTGCCAGGGCCGGAGGGTCCTGGGCCCAGTGGGCTAGTGCTCTGCACCTGTGTGCGGGTGCAGGGAATTTACCTGTGCAAGCCTCTGCCGCAGGTAGGGGGTCATGGGCTGGACCGCTCTACATCTTTCTTTGTCCCCACGGCCAGAGTGTCCTGGGGCCAGTGGGCTAGTGCTCTGCACCTGTGTGCGGGCACAGAAAACTTACCTGGGCAAGCCTCTGCAGCAGGTAGGGGTTCGTGAGCGGGGCTGCTCTACGTCTTTCTTTGTCACCGGGTCGGAGGGTCCGGCGGCCTTTGGGCTAGTTCTCTGCAACTGTGTGCAGGCACAGGGAAGTTAACTGGGCAAGCCTCTGCCGCAGGTAAGGGGTCGTGGGCGGGACCACTCTACGTCTTTCTTTGTAGCCAGAGCCAGAGGGTCTGGCAGCCAGTAGGCTAGTGCTCTGCACCTGTGTGCCGGCGCAGAGAAGTTACCTGGGCAAGACTCTGCCACAGGTAGGGGGTCGTGGGCGGGACCGCTCTACATCTTTCTTTGTCGCCGGGGCCGGAGGGTCTGGCGGCCTGTGGGCTAGTGCTCTGCACCTTTGTGCGGGTGCAGGGAAGTTACCTGGTCAATCCTCTGCCGCAGTTAGGGGGTCTTGTGCGGGACCGCTCTACGTCTTTCTTTGTTGTCGGGGCCCAAGGGTCCAGCGGCCAGTAGGCTAGTGCTCTGCACATGTGTGCGGGCGCAGGGAAGTTACCTGGGCAAGCCTATGCCGCAGGAAGGGGGTCGTGGGCGGGATCGCTCTACGTCTTTCTTTGTCAGCTGGGCCGTATGGTCCGGCGGCATGAGGGGTAGTGCTCTGCACCTGTGTGCGGGCGCAGGGAATTTTCCTGGGCAAGCCTATGCCACAGGTAGGGAGTCGTGATCGGGACCGCTCTACGTCTTTCTTTGTCACCTGGGCCGGAGGGTCCGGCGACCAGTGGACTCGTGCTCTGCACCTGTGTGCAGGTGGAAGTAAGTTACCTGGCCAGTGGGCTAATGCTATGCACCTGTGTGCGGGTGCAGGGAAGTTACCTGGGCAAGCCTCTGCCGCAGGTATGGGGTCATGGCCGGGACCGCTCTATGTCTTCCTTTGTCAGCGGGGACGGAGGGTCCCGGGGCCAATGGGCTAGTGCTCTGCACCTGTGTGTGGGCGCAGGGAAGTTACCTGGGCAAGCCTCTGCCGCAGGTAGGGGGTCATGGGCAGGACCGCTCTACATCTTCCTTTGTCGCCGGGGCCGGAGTGTCCCTGGGCCAGTGGGCTAGTGCTCTGCACCTGTGTGCGGGCGCAGGGAAGTTACCTGGGCAAGCCTCTGCCGCAGGTAGGGGGTCATGGGCGGGACCGCTCTACATCTTCCTTTGAAGCTGGGGCCGGAGCGCCCCTGGTCCAGTGGGCTAGTGCTCTGCACCTGTGTGCGGGCGCAGGGAAGTTACCTGGGCAAGCCTCTGCCGCAGGTAGGGGGTCGTGGGCGGGACCGCTCTACATCTTTCTTTGTCGCCGGGGCCGGAGGGTCCGGCGGCCAGTGGGCTAGTGCTCTGCACCTGTGTGCGGGTGCAGGGAAGTTACCTGGGCAAGCCTCTGCCGCAGGTAGGGGGTCGTGGGCGGGACCGCTCTACGTCTTTNGGCCAGTGGGCTACTGCTCTGCTCCTGTGTGTGGGTGCAGGGAAGTTACCTGGGCAAGCCTTTGCCGCATTTAGGGGTTCGTGGGCGAGACCGTTCTATGTCTTTCTTTGTCACTGGGGCCAGAGGGTCCAGCGGCCAGTGTGCTAGTGCTCTGCACCTGTGTGCGGGCGCAGGGAAGTTACCTGGGCAAGCCTCTGCTGCAGGGAGGGGGTCTTGGGCGGGACCTCTCTACGTTTTTCTTTGTCGCCAGGGCCGGAGTGTCCAGTGGCCAGTGGGCTACTGCTCTGCTCCTGTGTGTGGGTGCAGGGAAGTTACCTGGGCAAGCCTTTGCCGCATTTAGGGGTTCGTGGGCGAGACCGTTCTATGTCTTTCTTTGTCACTGGGGCCAGAGGGTCCAGCGGCCAGTGTGCTAGTGCTCTGCACCTGTGTGCGGGCGCAGGGAAGTTACCTGGGCAAGCCTCTGCTGCAGGGAGGGGGTCTTGGGCGGGACCTCTCTACGTTTTTCTTTGTCGCCAGGGCCGGAGTGTCCAGTGGCCAGTGGGCTACTGCTCTGCTCCTGTGTGTGGGTGCAGGGAAGTTACCTGGGCAAGCCTTTGCCGCATTTAGGGGTTCGTGGGCGAGACCGTTCTATGTCTTTCTTTGTCACTGGGGCCAGAGGGTCCAGCGGCCAGTGTGCTAGTGCTCTGCACCTGTGTGCGGGCGCAGGGAAGTTACCTGGGCAAGCCTCTGCTGCAGGGAGGGGGTCTTGGGCGGGACCTCTCTACGTTTTTCTTTGTCGCCAGGGCCGGAGTGTCCAGTGGCCAGTGGGCTACTGCTCTGCTCCTGTGTGTGGGTGCAGGGAAGTTACCTGGGCAAGCCTTTGCCGCATTTAGGGGTTCGTGGGCGAGACCGTTCTATGTCTTTCTTTGTCACTGGGGCCAGAGGGTCCAGCGGCCAGTGTGCTAGTGCTCTGCACCTGTGTGCGGGCGCAGGGAAGTTACCTGGGCAAGCCTCTGCTGCAGGGAGGGGGTCTTGGGCGGGACCTCTCTACGTTTTTCTTTGTCGCCAGGGCCGGAGTGTCCAGTGGCCAGTGGGCTACTGCTCTGCTCCTGTGTGTGGGTGCAGGGAAGTTACCTGGGCAAGCCTTTGCCGCATTTAGGGGTTCGTGGGCGAGACCGTTCTATGTCTTTCTTTGTCACTGGGGCCAGAGGGTCCAGCGGCCAGTGTGCTAGTGCTCTGCACCTGTGTGCGGGCGCAGGGAAGTTACCTGGGCAAGCCTCTGCTGCAGGGAGGGGGTCTTGGGCGGGACCTCTCTACGTTTTTCTTTGTCGCCAGGGCCGGAGTGTCCAGTGGCCAGTGGGCTACTGCTCTGCTCCTGTGTGTGGGTGCAGGGAAGTTACCTGGGCAAGCCTTTGCCGCATTTAGGGGTTCGTGGGCGAGACCGTTCTATGTCTTTCTTTGTCACTGGGGCCAGAGGGTCCAGCGGCCAGTGTGCTAGTGCTCTGCACCTGTGTGCGGGCGCAGGGAAGTTACCTGGGCAAGCCTCTGCTGCAGGGAGGGGGTCTTGGGCGGGACCTCTCTACGTTTTTCTTTGTCGCCAGGGCCGGAGTGTCCAGTGGCCAGTGGGCTACTGCTCTGCTCCTGTGTGTGGGTGCAGGGAAGTTACCTGGGCAAGCCTTTGCCGCATTTAGGGGTTCGTGGGCGAGACCGTTCTATGTCTTTCTTTGTCACTGGGGCCAGAGGGTCCAGCGGCCAGTGTGCTAGTGCTCTGCACCTGTGTGCGGGCGCAGGGAAGTTACCTGGGCAAGCCTCTGCTGCAGGGAGGGGGTCTTGGGCGGGACCTCTCTACGTTTTTCTTTGTCGCCAGGGCCGGAGTGTCCAGTGGCCAGTGGGCTACTGCTCTGCTCCTGTGTGTGGGTGCAGGGAAGTTACCTGGGCAAGCCTTTGCCGCATTTAGGGGTTCGTGGGCGAGACCGTTCTATGTCTTTCTTTGTCACTGGGGCCAGAGGGTCCAGCGGCCAGTGTGCTAGTGCTCTGCACCTGTGTGCGGGCGCAGGGAAGTTACCTGGGCAAGCCTCTGCTGCAGGGAGGGGGTCTTGGGCGGGACCTCTCTACGTTTTTCTTTGTCGCCAGGGCCGGAGTGTCCAGTGGCCAGTGGGCTACTGCTCTGCTCCTGTGTGTGGGTGCAGGGAAGTTACCTGGGCAAGCCTTTGCCGCATTTAGGGGTTCGTGGGCGAGACCGTTCTATGTCTTTCTTTGTCACTGGGGCCAGAGGGTCCAGCGGCCAGTGTGCTAGTGCTCTGCACCTGTGTGCGGGCGCAGGGAAGTTACCTGGGCAAGCCTCTGCTGCAGGGAGGGGGTCTTGGGCGGGACCTCTCTACGTTTTTCTTTGTCGCCAGGGCCGGAGTGTCCAGTGGCCAGTGGGCTACTGCTCTGCTCCTGTGTGTGGGTGCAGGGAAGTTACCTGGGCAAGCCTTTGCCGCATTTAGGGGTTCGTGGGCGAGACCGTTCTATGTCTTTCTTTGTCACTGGGGCCAGAGGGTCCAGCGGCCAGTGTGCTAGTGCTCTGCACCTGTGTGCGGGCGCAGGGAAGTTACCTGGGCAAGCCTCTGCTGCAGGGAGGGGGTCTTGGGCGGGACCTCTCTACGTTTTTCTTTGTCGCCAGGGCCGGAGTGTCCAGTGGCCAGTGGGCTACTGCTCTGCTCCTGTGTGTGGGTGCAGGGAAGTTACCTGGGCAAGCCTTTGCCGCATTTAGGGGTTCGTGGGCGAGACCGTTCTATGTCTTTCTTTGTCACTGGGGCCAGAGGGTCCAGCGGCCAGTGTGCTAGTGCTCTGCACCTGTGTGCGGGCGCAGGGAAGTTACCTGGGCAAGCCTCTGCTGCAGGGAGGGGGTCTTGGGCGGGACCTCTCTACGTTTTTCTTTGTCGCCAGGGCCGGAGTGTCCAGTGGCCAGTGGGCTACTGCTCTGCTCCTGTGTGTGGGTGCAGGGAAGTTACCTGGGCAAGCCTTTGCCGCATTTAGGGGTTCGTGGGCGAGACCGTTCTATGTCTTTCTTTGTCACTGGGGCCAGAGGGTCCAGCGGCCAGTGTGCTAGTGCTCTGCACCTGTGTGCGGGCGCAGGGAAGTTACCTGGGCAAGCCTCTGCTGCAGGGAGGGGGTCTTGGGCGGGACCTCTCTACGTTTTTCTTTGTCGCCAGGGCCGGAGTGTCCAGTGGCCAGTGGGCTACTGCTCTGCTCCTGTGTGTGGGTGCAGGGAAGTTACCTGGGCAAGCCTTTGCCGCATTTAGGGGTTCGTGGGCGAGACCGTTCTATGTCTTTCTTTGTCACTGGGGCCAGAGGGTCCAGCGGCCAGTGTGCTAGTGCTCTGCACCTGTGTGCGGGCGCAGGGAAGTTACCTGGGCAAGCCTCTGCTGCAGGGAGGGGGTCTTGGGCGGGACCTCTCTACGTTTTTCTTTGTCGCCAGGGCCGGAGTGTCCAGTGGCCAGTGGGCTACTGCTCTGCTCCTGTGTGTGGGTGCAGGGAAGTTACCTGGGCAAGCCTTTGCCGCATTTAGGGGTTCGTGGGCGAGACCGTTCTATGTCTTTCTTTGTCACTGGGGCCAGAGGGTCCAGCGGCCAGTGTGCTAGTGCTCTGCACCTGTGTGCGGGCGCAGGGAAGTTACCTGGGCAAGCCTCTGCTGCAGGGAGGGGGTCTTGGGCGGGACCTCTCTACGTTTTTCTTTGTCGCCAGGGCCGGAGTGTCCAGTGGCCAGTGGGCTACTGCTCTGCTCCTGTGTGTGGGTGCAGGGAAGTTACCTGGGCAAGCCTTTGCCGCATTTAGGGGTTCGTGGGCGAGACCGTTCTATGTCTTTCTTTGTCACTGGGGCCAGAGGGTCCAGCGGCCAGTGTGCTAGTGCTCTGCACCTGTGTGCGGGCGCAGGGAAGTTACCTGGGCAAGCCTCTGCTGCAGGGAGGGGGTCTTGGGCGGGACCTCTCTACGTTTTTCTTTGTCGCCAGGGCCGGAGTGTCCAGTGGCCAGTGGGCTACTGCTCTGCTCCTGTGTGTGGGTGCAGGGAAGTTACCTGGGCAAGCCTTTGCCGCATTTAGGGGTTCGTGGGCGAGACCGTTCTATGTCTTTCTTTGTCACTGGGGCCAGAGGGTCCAGCGGCCAGTGTGCTAGTGCTCTGCACCTGTGTGCGGGCGCAGGGAAGTTACCTGGGCAAGCCTCTGCTGCAGGGAGGGGGTCTTGGGCGGGACCTCTCTACGTTTTTCTTTGTCGCCAGGGCCGGAGTGTCCAGTGGCCAGTGGGCTACTGCTCTGCTCCTGTGTGTGGGTGCAGGGAAGTTACCTGGGCAAGCCTTTGCCGCATTTAGGGGTTCGTGGGCGAGACCGTTCTATGTCTTTCTTTGTCACTGGGGCCAGAGGGTCCAGCGGCCAGTGTGCTAGTGCTCTGCACCTGTGTGCGGGCGCAGGGAAGTTACCTGGGCAAGCCTCTGCTGCAGGGAGGGGGTCTTGGGCGGGACCTCTCTACGTTTTTCTTTGTCGCCAGGGCCGGAGTGTCCAGTGGCCAGTGGGCTACTGCTCTGCTCCTGTGTGTGGGTGCAGGGAAGTTACCTGGGCAAGCCTTTGCCGCATTTAGGGGTTCGTGGGCGAGACCGTTCTATGTCTTTCTTTGTCACTGGGGCCAGAGGGTCCAGCGGCCAGTGTGCTAGTGCTCTGCACCTGTGTGCGGGCGCAGGGAAGTTACCTGGGCAAGCCTCTGCTGCAGGGAGGGGGTCTTGGGCGGGACCTCTCTACGTTTTTCTTTGTCGCCAGGGCCGGAGTGTCCAGTGGCCAGTGGGCTACTGCTCTGCTCCTGTGTGTGGGTGCAGGGAAGTTACCTGGGCAAGCCTTTGCCGCATTTAGGGGTTCGTGGGCGAGACCGTTCTATGTCTTTCTTTGTCACTGGGGCCAGAGGGTCCAGCGGCCAGTGTGCTAGTGCTCTGCACCTGTGTGCGGGCGCAGGGAAGTTACCTGGGCAAGCCTCTGCTGCAGGGAGGGGGTCTTGGGCGGGACCTCTCTACGTTTTTCTTTGTCGCCAGGGCCGGAGTGTCCAGTGGCCAGTGGGCTACTGCTCTGCTCCTGTGTGTGGGTGCAGGGAAGTTACCTGGGCAAGCCTTTGCCGCATTTAGGGGTTCGTGGGCGAGACCGTTCTATGTCTTTCTTTGTCACTGGGGCCAGAGGGTCCAGCGGCCAGTGTGCTAGTGCTCTGCACCTGTGTGCGGGCGCAGGGAAGTTACCTGGGCAAGCCTCTGCTGCAGGGAGGGGGTCTTGGGCGGGACCTCTCTACGTTTTTCTTTGTCGCCAGGGCCGGAGTGTCCAGTGGCCAGTGGGCTACTGCTCTGCTCCTGTGTGTGGGTGCAGGGAAGTTACCTGGGCAAGCCTTTGCCGCATTTAGGGGTTCGTGGGCGAGACCGTTCTATGTCTTTCTTTGTCACTGGGGCCAGAGGGTCCAGCGGCCAGTGTGCTAGTGCTCTGCACCTGTGTGCGGGCGCAGGGAAGTTACCTGGGCAAGCCTCTGCTGCAGGGAGGGGGTCTTGGGCGGGACCTCTCTACGTTTTTCTTTGTCGCCAGGGCCGGAGTGTCCAGTGGCCAGTGGGCTACTGCTCTGCTCCTGTGTGTGGGTGCAGGGAAGTTACCTGGGCAAGCCTTTGCCGCATTTAGGGGTTCGTGGGCGAGACCGTTCTATGTCTTTCTTTGTCACTGGGGCCAGAGGGTCCAGCGGCCAGTGTGCTAGTGCTCTGCACCTGTGTGCGGGCGCAGGGAAGTTACCTGGGCAAGCCTCTGCTGCAGGGAGGGGGTCTTGGGCGGGACCTCTCTACGTTTTTCTTTGTCGCCAGGGCCGGAGTGTCCAGTGGCCAGTGGGCTACTGCTCTGCTCCTGTGTGTGGGTGCAGGGAAGTTACCTGGGCAAGCCTTTGCCGCATTTAGGGGTTCGTGGGCGAGACCGTTCTATGTCTTTCTTTGTCACTGGGGCCAGAGGGTCCAGCGGCCAGTGTGCTAGTGCTCTGCACCTGTGTGCGGGCGCAGGGAAGTTACCTGGGCAAGCCTCTGCTGCAGGGAGGGGGTCTTGGGCGGGACCTCTCTACGTTTTTCTTTGTCGCCAGGGCCGGAGTGTCCAGTGGCCAGTGGGCTACTGCTCTGCTCCTGTGTGTGGGTGCAGGGAAGTTACCTGGGCAAGCCTTTGCCGCATTTAGGGGTTCGTGGGCGAGACCGTTCTATGTCTTTCTTTGTCACTGGGGCCAGAGGGTCCAGCGGCCAGTGTGCTAGTGCTCTGCACCTGTGTGCGGGCGCAGGGAAGTTACCTGGGCAAGCCTCTGCCAAAGGTAGGGGGTCGTGGGCGGGACCGCTCTACGTCTTTGTCGCCAGGGCCGGAGGGTCCTGGGCCCATTGGGCTAGTGCTCTGCACTTGTGTGCGGGTGCAGGGAAGTTACCTGGGCAAGCCTCTGCCGCAGGTAGGGGCTCATGGGCGGGACTGCTCTACGTTTTCCTTTGTCGCCGGGGCGGAGCATCCCTGGTCCAGTGGGCTAGTGCTCTGCACCTGTGTGCAGGCGCAGGGAAGTTACCTGCGCAAGCCTCTGCTGCAGGGAGGGGGTCATGGGCAGGACCACTCTACGTCTTTCTTTGTCGCTGCTGCCGGAGAGTCCCGTGGCCAGTGGGCTACTGCTCTGCACCTGTGTGCAGGCGCAGGGAAGTTACCTGGGCAAACCTCTGCCGCAGGTAGGGGGTCGTGGGTGGGACCGCTCTACATCTTTCTTAGTCGCCAGGGCCGGAGGGTACGGTGGCCAGTGGTCTAGTGCTCTGCACCTGTGTGCGGGCTCAGGAAATTTACCTGGGCAAGCCTCTGCCGCAGGTAGGGGGTCATGGGCGGGACCACTCTACATCTTTCTTTGTCGCCAGGGCCGGAGGGTACTGCGGCCAGTGGGCTACTGCTCTCCACCTGTGTGCGGGCATAGGGAAGTTACCTTGTCAAGCGTCTGCCGCAGGTATTGGGTCGTGGGCGGGACCGCTCTATGTCTTTCTTTGTCGCCAGGGCTGGAGGGTCCGGCGGCCAGTGGGCTAGTGCTCTGCACCTGTTTGCGGGTGCTGGGAAGTTACCTGGTCAAGCCTCTGCCGCATGTAGGGGTTCAAGGTCGGAACCGCTCTACGTCTTTCTTTGTCACCGGGGCCCGACATTCCGGAGGCCAGTGGGCTAGTGCTCTGCACCTGTGTGCGGGTGCAGGGAAGTTACCTGGGCAAGCCTCTGCCACAGGTAGGGGAACGTGGGCGGGACCGCTCTACATCATTCTTTGTCGCCAGGGCCGGAGGGTCCTGGGTCCAGTGGGCTAGTGCTCTGCACCAGTGTGCAGGCGCAGGGAATTTACCTGTGCAAGCCTCTGCCGCAGGTAGGGAGTCGTGAGCGGGAACACTCTACGTCTTTCTTTGTCACCTGGGCCGGAGGGTCCGGCGACCAATGGGTTCGTGCTCTGCACCTGTGTGCGGGTGCAGGGAAGTTACCTGTGCAAGCCTCTGCCGCAGGTAGGGAGTTGTGAGCGGGAACACTCTACATCTTTCTTAGTCGCCAGTGCCGTAGGGTACGGCGGTCAGTGGGGTAGTGCTCTGCACCTGTGTGCGGGTGCAGGGAACTTACCTGGGCAAGCCTCTGCCGCAGGTAGGGGGTCGTGGGCAGGATCGCTCTATGTCTTTCTTTGTCAGCTGGGCCAGAGCGTCCAGCGGCCAGTGGGCTAGTGCTCTGCACCTGTTTGCGTGCACAAGGAAATTACCTGGTCCAGCCTCTGCCGCAGGTAGGGGGTCATGATCGGAACCGCTTTACGTCTTTCTTTGTCGCCGGGGCCCGACGGTCCGGAGGCCAGTGGGCTAGTGCTCTGCACCTGCGTACGGGTGCATGGAAGTTACCTGGCCAGTGGGCTAGTGCTCTGCACCTGTGTGCGGGCACAACGAAGTTACCTGGGCTAGCCTCTGCCACAGGTTGAAGGTCGTGGGCAGGACCGCTCTACGTCTTTCTTTGTTGCCGGGGCCGGAGTGTCCAGTGGCCAGTGGGCTAGTGCTCTGCATATGTGTTCGGGCGCAGGGAAGTTACCTGGGCAAGCCTCTGCCGCAGGTAGGGGGTCGTGGGCGGGATGGCTCTATGTCTTTCTTTGTCAGCTGGGCCAGAGCGTCTGGCGGCCAGTGTGCTAGTGCTCTGCACCTGTTTGCGGGTGCAGGGAAGTTAGCTGGTCAAGCCTCTGCCGCAGATAGGGGGTCATGGTCGGAACCGCTCTACGTCTTTCTTTGTCGCCGGGGCCCGACATTCCGGAGGCCAGTGGGCTAGTGCTCTGCACCTGTGTGCGGGCGCAGAGAAGTTACCTGGGCAAGCCTCTGCCACAGGTAGGGGATCGTGGGTGGGACCGCTCTACATCTTTCTTTGTTGCCAGGGCCGGAGGGTCCTGGGCCCAGTGGGCTAGTGCTCTGCACCTGTGTGCGGGTGCAGGGAATTTACCTGTGCAAGCCTCTGCCGCAGGTAGGGGGTCATGGGCTGGACCGCTCTACATCTTTCTTTGTCCCCACGGCCAGAGTGTCCTGGGGCCAGTGGGCTAGTGCTCTGCACCTGTGTGCGGGCACAGAAAACTTACCTGGGCAAGCCTCTGCAGCAGGTAGGGGTTCGTGAGCGGGGCTGCTCTACGTCTTTCTTTGTCACCGGGTCGGAGGGTCCGGCGGCCTTTGGGCTAGTTCTCTGCAACTGTGTGCAGGCACAGGGAAGTTAACTGGGCAAGCCTCTGCCGCAGGTAAGGGGTCGTGGGCGGGACCACTCTACGTCTTTCTTTGTAGCCAGAGCCAGAGGGTCTGGCAGCCAGTAGGCTAGTGCTCTGCACCTGTGTGCCGGCGCAGAGAAGTTACCTGGGCAAGACTCTGCCACAGGTAGGGGGTCGTGGGCGGGACCGCTCTACATCTTTCTTTGTCGCCGGGGCCGGAGGGTCTGGCGGCCTGTGGGCTAGTGCTCTGCACCTTTGTGCGGGTGCAGGGAAGTTACCTGGTCAATCCTCTGCCGCAGTTAGGGGGTCTTGTGCGGGACCGCTCTACGTCTTTCTTTGTTGTCGGGGCCCAAGGGTCCAGCGGCCAGTAGGCTAGTGCTCTGCACATGTGTGCGGGCGCAGGGAAGTTACCTGGGCAAGCCTATGCCGCAGGAAGGGGGTCGTGGGCGGGATCGCTCTACGTCTTTCTTTGTCAGCTGGGCCGTATGGTCCGGCGGCATGAGGGGTAGTGCTCTGCACCTGTGTGCGGGCGCAGGGAATTTTCCTGGGCAAGCCTATGCCACAGGTAGGGAGTCGTGATCGGGACCGCTCTACGTCTTTCTTTGTCACCTGGGCCGGAGGGTCCGGCGACCAGTGGACTCGTGCTCTGCACCTGTGTGCAGGTGGAAGTAAGTTACCTGGCCAGTGGGCTAATGCTATGCACCTGTGTGCGGGTGCAGGGAAGTTACCTGGGCAAGCCTCTGCCGCAGGTATGGGGTCATGGCCGGGACCGCTCTATGTCTTCCTTTGTCAGCGGGGACAGAGGGTCCCGGGGCCAATGGGCTAGTGCTCTGCACCTGTGTGTGGGCGCAGGGAAGTTACCTGGGCAAGCCTCTGCCGCAGGTAGGGGGTCATGGGCAGGACCGCTCTACATCTTCCTTTGTCGCCGGGGCCGGAGTGTCCCTGGGCCAGTGGGCTAGTGCTCTGCACCTGTGTGCAGGCGCAGGGAAGTTACCTGGGCAAGCCTCTGCCACAGGGAGGGTGTCGTGGGCAGGACCACTCTATGTCTTTCTTTGTCACCGGGCCGGAGGGTCCCGGGGCCAGTGGGCTACTGCTCTGCACCTGTGTGCGGGCGCAGGGAATTTACCTGGGCAAGCCTCTGCCGCAGGTAGGGGATCGTGGGTGGGATTGCTCTACATCTTTCTTAGTCGCCAGGGCTGGAGGGTCCTGGTCCCAGTGGGCTAGTGCTCTGCACCTGTGTGCGGGCGCAGAAAAGTTACCTGGGCAAGCCTCTGCCACAGTTAGGGGGTCGTGGGCGGTACCGCTCTACATTTTTATTTGTCACCACGGCCGGAGGTTCCTGGGGACAGTGGGCTAGTGCTCTGCACCTGTGTGCGGGCACAGAAAAGTTACCTGGGCAAGCCTCTGCAGCAGGTAGGGGTTTGTGAGCAGGACCGCTCTATGTCTTTCTTTGTTGCCGGGGCCGGAGGGTCCGGTGGCCAGTGGGCTAGTACTCTGCACCTGTGTGCAGGCGCAGGGAAGTTAACTGGGCAAGCCTCTGCCGCAGGGAGGGGGTCGTGGGCAGGACCGCTCTACGCCTTTCTTTGTAGCCAGGGCTGGAGGGTCTGGCAGCCAGTGGGCTAGTGCTCTGAACCTGTGTGCGGGCACAGAGAAGTTAACTGGGCAAGCCTCTGCCACAGGTAGGGGGTCGTGGGCGGGACTGCTCTACATTATTCTTTGTCGCCAGGGCTGGAGGGTCTGGCGGCCAGTGGGCTAGTGCTCTGCACCTGTGTGCGGGTGCAGGGAAGTTACCTGGGCAAGCCTCTGCCGCAGTTAGGGAGTCTTGGGTGGGACCGCTCTATGTCTTTCTTTGTTGCCGTGGCCGGAGTGTCCAGCGGCCAGTGGGCTAGTGCTCTGCACCTGTGTGCGGGCACAGGGAAGTTACCTGGTCAACCTCTGCTGCAGGTAGTGTGTCGTGGGCGGAACTGCTCTACGTCTTTCTTTGTCGCTGGGGCCGGAGGGTCCGGCAGCCAGTGTGCTAGTGCTCTGCACCTGTGTGCGGGCGCAGGGAAGTTACCTTTTCAAGCCTCTGCTGCAGGGAGGGGGTCATGGGCGGGACCGCTCTACGTCTTTCTTTTTCGCCAGGGCCGGAGGGTCCAGCGGCTAGTGGGCTANACCTGTGTGCGGGCGCAGAAAAGTTACCTGGGCAAGCCTCTGCCACAGTTAGGGGGTCGTGGGCGGTACCGCTCTACATTTTTATTTGTCACCACGGCCGGAGGTTCCTGGGGACAGTGGGCTAGTGCTCTGCACCTGTGTGCGGGCACAGAAAAGTTACCTGGGCAAGCCTCTGCAGCAGGTAGGGGTTTGTGAGCAGGACCGCTCTATGTCTTTCTTTGTTGCCGGGGCCGGAGGGTCCGGTGGCCAGTGGGCTAGTACTCTGCACCTGTGTGCAGGCGCAGGGAAGTTAACTGGGCAAGCCTCTGCCGCAGGGAGGGGGTCGTGGGCAGGACCGCTCTACGCCTTTCTTTGTAGCCAGGGCTGGAGGGTCTGGCAGCCAGTGGGCTAGTGCTCTGAACCTGTGTGCGGGCACAGAGAAGTTAACTGGGCAAGCCTCTGCCACAGGTAGGGGGTCGTGGGCGGGACTGCTCTACATTATTCTTTGTCGCCAGGGCTGGAGGGTCTGGCGGCCAGTGGGCTAGTGCTCTGCACCTGTGTGCGGGTGCAGGGAAGTTACCTGGGCAAGACTCTGCCGCAGTTAGGGAGTCTTGGGTGGGACCGCTCTATGTCTTTCTTTGTTGCCGTGGCCGGAGTGTCCAGCGGCCAGTGGGCTAGTGCTCTGCACCTGTGTGCGGGCACAGGGAAGTTACCTGGTCAACCTCTGCTGCAGGTAGTGTGTCGTGGGCGGAACTGCTCTACGTCTTTCTTTGTCGCTGGGGCCGGAGGGTCCGGCAGCCAGTGTGCTAGTGCTCTGCACCTGTGTGCGGGCGCAGGGAAGTTACCTTTTCAAGCCTCTGCTGCAGGGAGGGGGTCATGGGCGGGACCGCTCTACGTCTTTCTTTTTCGCCAGGGCCGGAGGGTCCAGCGGCTAGTGGGCTAGTGCTCTGCACCTGTGTGCGGGTGCAGGGAAGTTACCTTGGCAAACCTCTGCCGCAGATAGGGGGTCGTGGGCGAGACTGCTCTACGCCTTTCTTTGTCACCGGGACCGGAGTGTCTGGCGGCCAGTGGGCTAGTGCTCTGCACCTGTGTGCGGGCACAGGGAAGTTACCTGGTCAAGCCTCTGCCGCAGGTAGGGGGTCGTGGGCAGGACCGCTCTACGTCTTTCTTTGTCACCTGGACCGGAGGGTCCGGCGACCAGTGGGCTCGTGCTCTGCTCCTGTGTGCGGGCAGAGGAAAGTTACCTGGCCAGTGGGCTAGTGCTCTGCACCTGTGTTCGAGCGCAGGGATGTTACCTGGGCAAGCCTCTGCCACAGGTAGGGGGTCGTGGGCGGTACCGCTCTATGTCTTTCTTTGTCGTCGGGGCCGGAGGGTCCGGCGTCCAGTGGGCTAGTGCTCTGCGCCTGTGTGCGGGCACAGGGAAGTTACCTGGGCAAGCCTCTGCCACAGGTAGGGGATCGTGGGCGGGACCACTCTACATATTTCTTTGTCGTCAGTGCCGGAGGGTCCGGCGGCCAGTGGGCTAGTGCTCTGCACCTGTGTGTGGGTGCAGGGAAGTTACCTGGGCAAACCAATGCTGCAGGTAGGGGGTCGTTGGCAGGACCGCTCTACGTCTTTCTTTGTCGCCAGGGCCAGATGGTCTGGCGGCCAGTGGGCTAGTGCTCTGCACCTGTGTGTGGGCGCAGGGATGTTACCTGGGCAAGCCTCTGCCGCAGGTAGGTGGTTGTGGGTGGGACCGCTCTACGTCTTTCTTTGTCGCCAGGGCTGGAGGGTCTGGCAGCCAGTGGGCTAGTGCTCTGCTCAGGCATATTCCCCCCCCACCCCCCGAGATTGTTGAGAATCCAAGTGGACATTTTCTTGGAGAATCTTCAGAGCAAGAAGAGAAGAATGCTTTTCAAAATTGAAAACTAGACAAGTCAATACGCCATAAACAAGGAGGATGAAAGGGGGAAAATTTTATCTATAGGAGGAAAGTAAAACTATCCCCTAACATAGTGAAAAGGTATTGTGATCTGAACTTCAAACGGGAAGCCCACATCCCAGGAACACGTCGAAGGGACAACATGGGAAAGGCACAGGAAAATTCTGCATCAAGCACTACCAAACCAGTAGGAGATAGCTACAATGGGAACCCCTTGGCGGAGACCCAAGAATCAGATCTTAGAGGAATAATTGCAGACCTATGCAGAGAAATTAAAGAACATAAAGAGGAATTCAGAGAACTAAAGAGAGAAAATGAAAAACTCAAAAAGGACCTAGAGGGATACAATGACAAACATCGAAAAGAACTAAAGGAACAGATTGACAAACTCCAGAAAGAACTAGAGGGANCTAGAGGGAGAAAAAATAAAGAATACAGCGAACAAAGAGAGAGAACGAAAAATCAAAAAGGGACCTAGAGGGATACAATGACACACTAAAGGAAGAATTCAGAGAAATAAAAAAAAAAAAAAAAAAAAAAAAAAAACTAGAGGGAGAAAAAAACAAACTCCGAAGGCAGTAGAAAACACTGAAAAAAGGAAGCCAAACAACGAAGTAAGAAGCACCAAGACGAGATTGAGAAGCACCAAGAAGAGGACTGCGAAGCTCAAAAAGGAAATGGACGTACTAACGAAAACACAGGATGAATGAAAAAGGAATTAGAACCATATTTCAATCAAGAAGAAAAACGGAAAGGAAAAAGCCTCAGAAATAGAATGGAGAAGCAGAACAAAGACTATCATATCTGGAAGATAACACAGCGCAATTAAAAAAAGAGCTCAAATAAAATATGAAAAATCAACAATACACAAAATTGAACAACCAGGAAAAATATGGGACAGTATGAAAGATCAAACCTCCGCATAACAGGAATAGAGGAAGGACAAGAATACCAAGAAATAGGTATTGATCAGATCTTCACAGACTCTTATCCCTTTCCTTTTCAATAGATGAAAATTTCCCAAAACTAACAAAAGACAAACCCATTCAAATCAAGAAGCACATAGGACCCCAAATAGAGAAGATCAGAAAAGAAAAGAAACATCCCACGCCATATAATAGTTAAAATGCTAGGATGCCCAAAACCAAAGACAAAATTCTGAACGCTACAAAAGAAAAACAAGTCACATACAAAGGGAAACCCATCCAGAACTCACAAACTGACTCTCGCTCCAAACATGAAAGCAAGAAGGAACTATGGCTCAAAGCATTCCCCAGTGTTAAGGGACTACAGATTCCAACCAGACAATTTACCCAGCAAAATATTCTGATTATAGTTGAAGGAGATGAGACAATTATTCCATGCATAAACAATGATGATGGAATTACATCTTCTGGAAACCAACTTCTAAAATATTTGAAGCAATTCAAAGGGCAGAGAGAGGAGCAACAATCCTCAAACACATAGAAAAGAAAAACTATAAAACAAAACCATAGAAGCATAAATCAGAGCTGCCTAGAAGTCAAATTGGATAATAAAGTGAAAGGAAGCAACATCCACTTACAATTATAACCTTAAGTACTGTCTGGCTAAAACTCCCCAATAAAAGGGCTCAATACTGGGACGAATGGATAGGAAAAAAACCCATCTATAATTTTTTTTTGCTGTCGTAAAGAAACCCATCTAATCTCAAGGATAGGCATCAACTTCAGGTGAAGGGATTGAAGAAGTTATTCAAGCAAAGGTGGTACAAAAAGAAAGCAGGTGTTTGGCTCTCGAACTATTCAGAATCAAAATAGGACTTCAAGCAAAATAGAAATCAAAGAGGACACAAAGAGTGGCCATTACCATCTTTATTAACGGCAAAAATACGATTTCACAATCATAAAATATATCCACAGTGCACAATCCATTAAAAAAAATAATATGCACTAAAGGCACAAACTAGAAGATAAATTCTTCAGGATTACCAAGTGCACAGATAACCCAGCACACTAATACTAGGGGACTTCAATTCACCCCCATTAAGTCCCTAGACAGAATCAACAGGTAAAAGGATAAAAGAGAGAGACATCTGAATAAAATGACCCTAATACACCAAATGACTCACAGACATCTATCGAATATTTCACCCAAACCACCAGAGAATACACCTTTCTACTCAGCACCTCTGGAACATTCTCCAAATAGGACCATATACTGGGACACAGGAAAAAAAACTCAACAATATTAAAAAGATTGAAACAATCTAATGCATCTATCAGACCACAGTGCAATAAAACTCAATATCAACACGGAATAAACCCTACAACCTACAGGAACACATGGAGAATAAACACACCATCCGAATAATGAGGGGTCAAGGAAGAAATAAAGAAAGAAATAAAAAAATTCCTGAACTGAATGACAATGATAAAAACAACACAGCCAAAATCAATGGGACACTTTAAAAGCAATCCTAAGAGGGAAAGTTTATAGCTCTAAGTGCTACATTAAAAAAACAGAAGAGCACAAGTGAATGATCTAACACTGCAGCTAAAATACTTGAGGACAACAACAAATGAACCCCTAAATGGAGCAGACAAGAAGAAATAACAAAAATCAAAGCAGCGATTCAATGAAATAGAAACAAAAAAAACCATAGAAAAAATCAATGAATCCAAAAGTTGGTTCTTTGAGAGATAAACAAGATAGACAGACCTCTAGCCAGTTAACCAAAAGAAAGAGGGAACAACTCCAAATCAATAGAATCTGTGACGGAAAAGGGAAATATCACAACAGACAATGAAAAAGATCCAGACAACATACATGGGATTACTTCAAAAACTTATATTCTACTAAGTTTGAAAAACCTAGAAGAAATGGATGAATATCTGAAAATCTGGGAATCACCAAACCTCAACAAGAAGAGATCGACAGTTAAACAGACCAATAGTACAGGAAGAAATCGAAGATGTAATAAGCAGCCTCCCAACCAAAAATGTCCAGGGCCCGATGGTTTCAGGCAGAATTTTAAAATATTTTCGAAAAAGACATACAAACATTACTACTTAAATTGTTAGAAGATTACAAACGGAGGGATTTCTCCCAGAAATCCTTGTATGAAGCCAGCATTACGCTACTACCAAACCAGGGAAAGATACAACCAATAATGAGAACTTATTACCCATCTCCCTAATGAACACAGATGCCAAAATTCTAAACAGGTTTCTGGCAAACCGCATACAGACTCACATCAAGAAAACATCCCCATGACCAAGTTGGATTCATACCAGAGACTGCAGGATGGTTCAACATACGAAAATCAATAAACATCATCAAACATATTCAATGGATTGAGGCAAAAAACCACACCATCATCTCAATTGACGTGGAGAAAGCCTTTGACAAAATCCAGCAGTCCTTCATGTTTAACGTCCTGGAGGGAATTTCTGGAGGGATTCATTCCTCAATGTAATCAAAGCCATATATCAGAAACCCACAGCCAATATCATCCTAAAATGGGGAATGACAGAAGCATTCCCCTTAAAGTAGGAACTCGCAAGGCTGCCCCCTGTCACCACTCCTTTTCAATATAGTGCTGGAAAACCCTTGCTAGGGCAAAAGGCAAGAAAAGGAAATTAAAGCGTTCTAATTGGAAAAGAGGAAGTCAAGCTATCCCTGTTTGCTGATGATATGATTGTCTACCTAAGGATGCTAAGAACTCCACCAGAAAACTCCTAGAAACGATTAAGAGCTTTGGAAAGTGGCAGGATACAAAAATAAAATCTAGAAAAATCAGTAGCCTTCTTTAACACCAACAACAAGCAACTGAAGAAGGACTCCAAGGAGACCTTCCCACTAACATAGCCTCAAAAACAATAACAATACCTAGGAACAAACCTACCAAGGACACCAAGGGATCTCTACACAAAATTTTAAACCCCTGAAAAAGGAAATTGAAGGAAGCATCAGAAGATGGACAAACCTCCCATGCTCATGGATTGGGAAAATAAAATATAGTAAAAATGTCCATCCTACCCAAAACTGTGTACAGATTTAATGCATCCCAATCAAAATCCCAAGAATTTCTTCGCAGGCTGGAAAAAATCCTCAATTTCATTTGGAAAAACAAAGACCTCGAATAGCCAAGCAACGCCTGAGCGAAAAGAGCAATACAGGGGGGATCGCTATACCAGACATCAAACAAAATACTACAGGGCTAAGTCATAAAAACAGCCTGGACTGCTAAAAAACAGACCAGTTGACCAATGGAATAAACTGAAGATCCAAACCTGAGCACATACAACTTCAGCCACCTCATATTGACAAGCTTGGAGCCAAGAAGACACAATGGAGGACAAGCCAGTATCTTCAGCAAGTGGTGCTGGCAAAATTGGATCACCCATTTGGAAAGAATGAAATTAAACCCCACCTCTCACCTTGTACAAAAGTCAACTCCAGATGGACCAAAGACCTCATGTGAAACACCCAAACTCTGGAGTGATAGAAGAGAAACTTGGCCAGCAGACTACAAGACATAGGTGTAGGAACAGCCTTCCTAAATCAGACAGAGCTGCAAAAGAAATAAGATAAACAATTGACCCAAATGGGATCTCCTTAAACTCAAAAGCTTCTGTACCATAAAAGAAACAATAAAGGAAGTGAAGAGAAAAACCACAGAGTTGGAGGGAAACCCTCACTGCAGGACACATCTGACCAAGCATTACATCTCCAGATATACAAGTACTCAAAAAACAAAGAAGAGAAAACAAATGAAACACTCAAAAGATGGAGCAAAGAACTGAAAGAGACATTCACCAGAGGAAATAGAGATGGCCGAGATAAACAATCTAAGAAGTGTTCAGCATCTCTGATAAATTAAGGAAATGCAAATTAAAAACCCATTTGAATCACCCTTACCCAATAAGACTGGCTAGGATCAAGAAAACAAACGATACCAAGTGTGGAGAGGTTGTGGAGAAAGGGAACACTCATCCATTGCTGGTGGGAATGTCAACTGGTATAAGCCACTATGGAAAGACAAAGTGTGGAGAAACTTAGAAGATCAAAACGAGCCTTCCATTTGACCCCAGTCATACCACTCCTGTGTATATACCCACAAGACACATCTTACTGCAAAGATCATGCCACAGCTGTTTATTGCAGCTCTGTTGCACAATAGCAAAAAGCTGGAAGCCCAGCCAGGTGCCCACAACTGACGAGGGATAGAGAAAATGTTGGTACATGTATTACAATGGGTTCTATGCAGCAGTAAAGAGGGAATCATGAACTTTGCAGGTAATGGATGGAGCTAGGAAGACATTATGTTAAGTGAAGTAACACAGTCCCAGAAAAACAAACGACAATGGTGTCCCTCCTATGTGGATGCTCGTACCAATAACCCAGATATAAAATATTTCTTTGGAGAGGGATGCATTAGTAAAAGAAACAAACGGAAAAGACTGCATCAGAAATGGACCGAAATGGTGAATTGGGAAGGGGGGGAGGGGTGGGTGAAGGGATCTCACGGTGTATACTCGATTAATGCATATTTAATTGACGTGATTCTCACAAGTACCCAAGTTTTGCCTCGACACTGTCTACAGGATACCAAGGTGTTTAGGATTTCGTAAAAGTAAATATGTGTATAAACAACATTGGTTTACAGACTCTGATAAAAACAGTACTGCATCCGAGTTAAATGGAGATATAAATCGCTGTTGTCCACATTTGTTTTACATAAAATTTGTAGAGCAATAACTCTGGGATTGGCACATACAAATGTTTCTATATGTTCTCTGTTGTACAGTATCACCCCTGTAGCATTCTCTTTAAGATATTTAACATAAAAAATTAAGTTTGCTCCCAAGGTAATCATATATAGTCACCCAAAACAACCTGGGTAAATTTGATGAAATCTGAGCCTTGATTCCACCCTATAGTTATGTATAATACAAACGTCTTCTGGGAGACTCATGGGTTAAAAAAAAGGCAGGGGGTACAGATAGACATGAACCTATCTCGTCAAAAACCTTGCAATTCAAATCTTAAAACTAACTATGGGAAAAGATCTGTTTGTTCCAACAGGACAAAAGTACCACAACTTAAGCTGAAGAATAGAAAATTACAGCTTTGCATTGAGTAGGATATACTCCAGAAAGTGCCAATGAAAGTTGACCTGTCTGAACATCAGAAAGAAGAAAAGTCTTCAGATTAGCCACTAAACATCAAACCCCTCTGTGACCTAATGTAACAAACTATTATAATGAGTCCTAATGAAACTTACCTTCTAGGTAGCTGCAAAGTGTTTGATATGATGAGACTTTCTTACCTCCCCCCAGAACAAGGAGAAATATGACGATGATGAGGTATCTCCAACTGTAAAATTGGAAAAAAAAAAAAAACTATAATAAAAGAATCTAAAACTGGTAAACTGCCTTCTTTAATTGACTAATAGACATAAGAACTGTGGAAAAGGATTATTCTGTCAGAAACAAATATAATACTAAAATCCCATAAACTAGTGCACTTAAGCAAAAATATATCAATCATGCGCTCTGACATCAGTAATGTGATTATTCTACCAGGGAGAAGTTGGCCAGTTGATCTAAGCCCACCCCAAAAGGTAAAGGCTTCCTTGCCTTAAACTGGTAACTCTGCAAGAAAAGAGGTGGCAAGGCCCTTGCCCTGCTGTAAACCTGACAGCCTTACATGGGAAAGATGTATTTGAGACCACACATGCAGCTACAGATGGCCTCTGGAACACCCAGAGAGTGTTACCAAACGGCCACTAAACCAATACATAAAGCAATACGGGTCTCCTTGAGTCAAGCACGACTCCAGCCGTCACGCACCCAGCTACACCTCACCTAGCCTGGAAATACTGTGCAGCGAGGGCCAGCCATAGCATGTATACCCCAAATTAATTGGCTATTGGCTCTCTCTTGAGGAATCAACCCATGGCCGATTAGCCACAAGCTTTTTAAACATCCTCTACAGGTTAGGAGATATCATAACCACAGTAAGACCATGTCATACTTAAAGAAAAAATGTAATTCATGGATCAACATATTCATACAAACATATTGGTCTATAACAAAGTAATCACTAAACTATTAATGCTGTTTAAATACCTATTAATCTAATGCTGTGCTTTCATTAGTAGGATCGAAAGTTATTCTGGACAAAAATTGTCAGCCCTGAAAGGAAACAGCCAGAATTGACCAGAGTCAAGGACAAAACAGTTCTCCAGAGAAGGAGTGGGACTTATCTCTTCTCATCCACCTGTGCCCTTTTCTAAGCATAAGGGAACTAATCTGTGGAAAGAGGGGGGTGGTAGAATGTAAGGGGCTTTGATGGGGTGTAATGGTGAAACTACCGCATGTAGCTGGATACTCAATTGATAATTGACTTTGAACATAACCAACCCCTCCCCACCGACTAAGGGGGGTTGGGGTTGTCGGCACATATGCCTCAAATTGGTTTACCATGAAGGATGCTTGTACTCATGGATTATCATTATAGCTAAAAAAATGAAAAAAAAAAATGAGAAGAAATATGCAGGACATCAGATTTGGCAGAAATAAAACCGGCACTGATCTGCGGTATGGGGTGGTGGTTGGCGGGAAGGGAAAGGGAAATATGGCTGAACTGAATGGAAAAGATGTATGAAATGTCAAAAAGCATCAATAAAAAATGTTACAAAAAAAAAAAGCACCGAATGTATACTGTTGGCTTTGCCAGCTGAAAGCAAATTCTTCTGGTGGTCCTTATGAACCGGTCTTGAGAAGAAAGCATTGGCCAGATCCATAGCTGCATACCAGGTACTAGGAGATCATATTAATCTGCCAAGTAGGACACCACATCTGGTACAGCGGCTGCAATTGGTGTCACTACTTGGTTGAGTTTCGATAGTCAACTGTCATTCTCCATTATCCATCTGTCTTTTGCACAGGCTAAATTGGAGAGTTAAAGGAGGATGTGGTAGGAATCACCACCCTGCATCTTTCAAATCCTGATAGTGGCATTAATCTCTGCCATCCCTCCAGGTATACGATACAATGTTTGGTTCACTATTTTCCCTGGTCGAGGCAACCACCAGGTGGTTTCATTTGGCCTTTCCAACTATAATAGCCCTCATTCCACAGTTCAGGGAACCAATGTGGGGCTTCTGCCAATTTCTCATTATATCTATCCAAATTATGCATTCTGGGACTGAGGAACTCCACACCCCAGGACTGCAGTTTCTGGGACCACTGGGCCCACCGTGATTTGGACTTCAGCCAAAACTCCCATTTATCACATGACCTCCATATGCCCCTACTTTAACCAGAAGACCACAATGCTTTTTAGGGTCACCTGGGATCAGATATGCAGGACAGTTACGGCAGAATGCATGATCTCGTTGGGGTGGGGGGGGGAGGGAAAGGGAAATATGCCTGAACTGAATTGGAAAATTATGTATGAAATGCACAAAGCATCAATAAAAAATGTTAAAAAAATAAATAAAGTGATCATTCAGAAAAAAAAAAGAAATAAAAAAGAAATGAAAATATTCTTTTGGATTATTTTATGAAACAACCAATGCCAGTATGGGTGATCCCATGTGAGTTCCCTATATTGAAATACTTATCCAATTTCTATCTTCTGTTTTCAGTTAACCAATATCCCCTCTGTAGAGATTTTCCCAAGCTGTCAGTATGGGATTGGCACAACAGTAAACTCTGATTTATTCTTTTGGAACAGGACTGCCACATGTGGTAGAATATTGCATCACTGCACTATTTAGGGGACTCTCAAAGCATACAAATGTTAGTTATAGGCAACAAAGTGAGTCTGTGTTTGGTATTTATAATGAAATATGGAGAATAATTATATCCAAGGTATCGGGACTCTTTTTTTCCCTCCTTAATCTGCATTTCTAAGAGGTATTCAGCTGATGATAATGCTTAATCAGGACCTCAGTTTACCTGACAGGCACCATAGGGCAGTATTTTGAGTTATCACTCCATTTTTATAGCCTGTGATCTGTTAGGTACCATGTTTGATTAAACAATTATCTTCTTTTTTAAATTTTTATTTATTTATTTTTGTATGTGTATGAATGTACTGTCTGCATGTAGGTTTGTGCACCCGTGTCATGCAAGGTTGCGGAGGTCAGAAGAGGGTGTTGGATTCCCCTGGAACTGGAGTGAAAGACGGTTCTCAGATGCCATGTGGGTGCTGGGGATTGAAACTGGGTCCTCTGCAAGAACAGTTGGCGCTCTTAACTGCTAGGCCATCTCTCCAGCCCCAACAATTATCTTCAAAGAATGTTAGCTATCATCATGAGACTCCATGGCATTCATGATTATTTTTTTATAAAACCAACACTGGCATGATAGCAAAATATTTATGAGAAATGATAATGTGTAATGAAAAACTAGACTCGAGACATTGTTGGAGTCTAAAATGGTGTATATTGGTAACAAACTCTTAGTTAATTAAAATGTTTATACAATGAGTTATAGTGATTAAAACTAATCATACATGGAATGAAATTGAAGATATATCTCTAAAAATGTATTATAATATGCAAGAACATTCTTAATACAGAAAGACAAGACAGCTTATTTGCATCGCTTACTAAACTAACACACTATGAAAGATCTATACATAAAAGTGTCGTTCAGACTGAGGCACTGGCTGAGACTAAAGTATAGAAAAATCTGGAATATATGTGAATTTACTGAATGGCAATCATAACAATCATTGTTCATCATCAGGTGCTGAAAAATGACCTGTGATCAATAAGAGACCAGCAACAAGGAGGCATCCAAGTACCATTAAACTATATTATATGAAAATTGAAAAAGTTGAATTTAAAAAGTTTAAAAAAGGATATCAGCATCACTGATGCATGATCAGCACACAGAAGCTGGTTCCAGATGGAACCAAGGCTGCATCTCAAGCTGGAAGCTGAGTTTGGAAAATTTTAAACATCACCCATATGATACTAGTTTAGAAGGAATGAAGGAAACATGGAGGGAAGTTATTGCTTGACATTGATAGGCCAGAAAAGGCCATTGGTGAAAGTGATGCCTCAGTTTCCATGGATATCCCAGCATACTGGAGATTGGGAATGACTAAGAAGGGCAAAGATAGGTAAGGAGTGGTGCCAGATTGACCCTATGAGAAAAATTTTGTGTGTTGCCAATGACAGAGCCAGATAATTAGACCCATCCAGGTGTTTTGAAGCCTAGATGATTGTGAGTGAACCATAGATATTGGATATTGAGATATATTTTAGAGCTTTGTTTGGATCTGATGGTGCCTTGAAGTAAGAAGCTTTTACATTTATTTTTAATTTTTAAGAGCCCATAGTAAAGAGGGCTTAGATTTTTATTTTATTTTTTTTGTTATGACAAACTAGTTTTTTCTGCATTCCTTTGGTCTTATATTATTCTAAAATACACATACATATCATTCATCCATATACCACAACTTCCTAACTCTGAAAATAAATGGTAGCTTAGTTCTACAACTTGTTAAGAGATTCACAATATAAGAGCACAGTTGTTTTCAGAGCATATTAACATTGCTCAGTTTGCCTTACAACTAGGTAATTGGTGCTAGCATCCACAGATGAAGAATACCATTTGTCCTTTGCTTTTCTGGGACAGTGTTACTTCACTTAGCATATCGTCTAGCTCCAACCATTTACCTGCAAAGTTCATGATGTCATCTTTCTTTACCACTGCATAGAACTCCATTGTGTAGATGTACCATATTTTCTCTATCCACTTATCTGTTGAGGAGCACTTGGGTTGTTTCCAGCTCTTCCTTATTGTGAAGAGAGGTGCAATAAACATGGCTGTGCATGTATCTCTCTGCAGTAAGATGAGTGTTGTGTGTGGTGTGCACTGGTATGATTTGCTGAAGAAAGCAGAGGCAGGAGGATCTGGAGTTCAAGGCCAGCCAAGGCCTTAGATTAAAAAAAAATAAACTTTGTCTTTTACATTGTAGAAAAAATAAAAAAACTTGGAAAATTAAGAATTTACTATATTTTATGAGTATGTTATGATAAGATTAAATCTTGGGGAAAGATAAAGAAGAAAGGATTATAGTTTAGAGTGTTGTGTTTGTGGTTTTGGTTGAAAATGGGTGAAATGTCATTGTTGGCTTTGAAAATTTAGCCAAACAAATCTATATCATACGACAAAAATGCTTGCTCATCCATGTTCATTGCGACTCTATTCACAATAGCCATGGAGTGGAAACAGCTAAGATATCCACCAACTGATTAATGGGTAATGAGAGCATTTACATCATAAAACATTATTCAGAGGCTAAGATAAATTAATTGAAATTTGTAGGATGGATTTGAAAACAACCCTGAGGGGATATCACTGTCCCAGAAAGAGCAATGTTGTATGTTTTAACTCATTTGTAGAGATTAATATCTAATATTTAGATATTTGTATGCCATTAAGAAAATACACATGGGGCTGGAGAGATGGCCTAGCAGTTAAGAGCACTGACTGCTCTTGCAAAGGATCATGGTTCGATCACCAGCACCCACATGGTGGCTGAAAAACCATCTTTAACTCCAGTTCCAGGGGAATCAGACACCCTCTGCTGACCTCCGTGGCATTGCATGACATGGGTGCACAGACCTGCATGCAGATAGTACATTCATACACATAAAGAATAAACAAAAAATTAAAAAAAAATAAAATACACATCAGTCAAGTAATTAGTAAGAGCTGAGAGAAAAGTGAATCTTTCAAGGGAAGTGAGATAGAATAAGTGACATAAAGAGTGTAAAGGGGAATAATAATAAAAAGATTAAATTGTGAGAGCGATGGGCAGAGAAGGGGATAGAGGGAGAGATGACTAACATGAAAGATGTTTTGGAAAATAATTGAAACCTATTACTTTAGAAGCATATATATATATATATATATATATATATATATATATAAAACATAAATCAAAGCAATTTAAGTAGAGTTACCCCATAACGGTGGGAAAAGACCCCAACTTTATTATTATCCTAAGAAAAAACCAGGATCCAAGAAATTGGAAAGGATAAATGGAGATAAAGGAAAATAAAAATCCTGAAACAGGAGGACAATAAAAAACAGATGTTACTAGTTGAGGGAGGTCAGCAGGTGTAGGGGTGTACGGTTGGAAAGAGAGGAGGGGGAGATAAATGGGGGTATGATGGGAGGTGGGGGAGTTCAGGAGATGGGGAGGCTGAGGATGATGGGGATGCTGGGTGGGAGAAAGGGGGTAGTAAAGGAAGAGAAAGAATATGTATGATTGGAATTTAAGATCCCAAAATAGTGTAAAATGATGTCCCTCAAGGCCCCAAGAGAAATTCACATACCTTACCTGAACATTAGTGCACAGGTTGTGCAACCTGGTGGCTGGGTGGTAGGGAATGCAGTGCAAAACAGAGGATACTTCCTTTTGAATGGTTGGTGAGAGGGATCCAATTGACTAAATAAGGCAGGTAGCAGGCTATCTCCAATTATCTATCAGAAATAGAAAATAAGACCTTCCTCTTCAGAACAGGACATGCTTCAGGCATAGGCCTTAGATTAATGGAACAGAAACTGACATAGAACCTTTCTACCTGAAGTTAAGCACTCACAATGCTAGAAAATGTGGATAATACTTAGAAAAAAAATAATTCAATGGTACTACCCAGTGCCAAACTCTAACAACAACAATGAGCTACCAAAAACTACCTCTAATGGCGCAGCAGAGGCACTATTGTCTGGAAGGATGGTCAACAGCTGTATAATTGGACTTGGAATCCTCTCGATCAGAATGAACTCATGAGAGCCACTATCAACGCTGCCAAATGCACCCATCTGGAGAGGACATAGAGCCTAGAGAAAAGCCTATAGGGTCCACGTCTCTAGACAAATGAAATTGATTACTACACATTCACTATAGAATCTTATGTTTACAGATAGGCATATCATATGCCACTCATCAAAAAAGCTACTCTTTGCACAGATGGAGACCACTGCAGAGTCCCACAGCTGGTCAGACACAGAACATATACATCTGAAAAATCCCTGTTCCTAGAAGACACATCTACAATTGATCCTTTACACACAGAATAAGGGGCAGAGAGAAAATGACTGCACCCCTCAATTCTCACCAGGATCCCTATACAACAGAGTATAATGCAAACAGAAGGGCAGGACTAGTCAAGCTTCAAAGGACAGGAACCCCCAAAATGTATATCCCTGGAGGGAGCTCCTAGATTAAACCTCACCATGGTTCCAGGGATCATTAAGGAAGAGGGGGTGGAAAGATTGTAACACCCAGGGCTGATGGATGAAGGTAGAGAAGCAGTGACTTACAATCAACTCTAAGCTTTCACATGTAAACCTGTGGCAATGTAGGCATCAGACATGGGACCCATACCAACTAGGACAAGGTCTCAAAGCAGAGCAAGAGAAATTGGTGGGGGACTAACCATGAACTGAGAACTATAAGAGACTGAGTGCTGTTGGGTGAGGAAGAGTATGCCTTACCTAGTATTCTTAGATATGCTGATTAAACTCAAGAGGATCTATTTGCACAGAAGAACATCTAAGTTTGAGAGGTTGACTGGATCAGGCTTAGCTTTGATGTTGTAATGCATGAGTTCTGATGGGGTTTGGGGTATGGTGGGGCTGGGTTTGACTGGGAACCATTTTGTGAGTTGTGCAAATTCTCAATTTAAAAAATTAAAAAAATAAATTTTACACATAAAATCAGAACCAGACCAAAACAGAAACAAAAGAGTAGGTCGGGTTCAATGGGTAAAAGTGCTTCCTGGGGAACACTGATGACCTAAGTTCTATCAAGCAATTCATGGTCAAAGCTGAACACTGTAGCTAGCATCTGCAAAGGTGGCACAGGTAGAGACAGAAGAAATGCGCAGACTGTCATTGGCTTTATAGATTGGAGTATGCTCTGCTGGAGTGTCAATAGGGAAGATCCTGCCCCAACAGGGTGGAAGGAGACTACCAACCAACATTTAAAACTTGTTCTTTGGTGTCCACATGTTTCATTGCTTCATTCACCTGTACTCAAACACCTCTCTTTTCTCTCTCTCTCTATCTCTCTCTCACTCTCTCTCACACACATACACACAAATAGCACACACAAATAACACAAATTATCTAGCTCTAATATGTAATTAATACTCACTTTCAAGAATTAATATTCCCATTCCAGAAGAAAGTAATGAGGTACTAGAAAAGAAATGATCAGACCAGGGAAAGTCCAAAACACAGAAAGGAAAGTGCTTTCTAAGTCCAGGACACCTCCTTTCCAGTAAGTTTTGACCTTCATATGATGGAGAATTTACTGGGCTGGTCCTATCTTCACGGCACATATTCTTTTGCCCCAGTACAGTGCAGGATATTTACCAGTTCAAATGTCTTTTAAATCATAGTCATCCATGGTTGAAACTTACAATTTTACAAAACAAATCTTTTAGTGTGTAGATATGTATCTCTGTGCATGTTTGCACCTGTGCATACAATCTCCTGTGGATGCCATAAAAGAATGCCAGATCTGCTGGAACTGGACTTGCAGCTGACAGTGAGCCTCCCCATATGGATTCTAGGACTGAACTCTGGGCTAACACATGAACAGCTAGTGCTCTTATATTCTGAGACATCTTTCTAACTACTTAGCTACAACTTTCAACTTGCTGAAGCACTTTTCTAATCTGCAAAATCGTTAAATATCTTTTTTCCCAACTTTCATCTTTTTTTACTTTCACCCTGAAGAAATGCACTAAGCATTATGGATGACCTTGTCTGAATCTCTCCTATCTTGAGGTGCATGCACTTTACCAAATAAATTAATCCATTACCTTTAAATCAATGTCATTTGATCTCAGGACATTGGTATGTGTCTGCCTACTTATATTTGACATGTCTACTCAAGTCTATCATATATGTCATTAACTCTTAGAAAGGTAGAAGTTTTAATATTCAAAGCCACATTTTCTAAGCAAACCAAAAGAGTGGAACCAATTCATTAAGGTAGAGTTCATCTTAATTAACAATAAACAGTCCCAATATTGGAGATATAAAACCAAATGTCTCAGAATAATTAACAAATTTATTCATACCTGATATTCCTTCACCATAATATTGGGACCAAATTTTTGTATATGATCTTGCACTTCATACTCTGTATGACTTTACAACAATGTAGCATCAAAAGTGACATGTTTATCCTTCAGAATGTCATATTTGTTACATTCATACAAGATATTGATCAAATGTGCTAGCAAAATGAAGAAATCATGTAATTTTTCTATGTTTATCATAAATGTTCACTTAAATACATAAATTGTGTACATGAAGCAATACCTATTTCTTCATACTGTAATAAAAAATGCCTACTGGCTGGGGCTGGAGAGATAGCCTAATGGTTAAGAGCACCAACTGCTCTTGCACAGGACCAGGGTTCACTCCCCAGCACCCACGTGGCTGCTAAGAACCGTCTGTAACTCCAGTTCCAGGAAAACTCCAGTTCCAGGGGAATCTGAGACCCTCTTCTGACCTCCGTGGCATTGCACAACGGGTGCACAAACCTACATGCAGACAGTACATTCATACACATACAAAAATAAATAAAATTTTAAAAAATTAGAAAAAATTTCCTACTGGAGATCTGAGAGATTGTAAAAACAAGGCATCTCTACATGAACTTGCTTGTACAGGCAAAAACCAGAACATATAGCATATAATAGTTATTATAAAATCATTTCATAAAATCATACATTTTATTTCCATATGTGTATTGTGTTTGTAGTATAGCATGTTAATTCTTGTAAAGAAAAATGGAGTAGTGAGTTCCACAAAGATAAGAGTCTGAGGAAATTTCATCAACCTTCTATAGGAACCCCTATGTTCAGAGCCATTGAAGCACTAACATTGAACAAAAATAACAGTTTCACCTCAAAAACAGTTCCATTAATTGAATTCAGTATCATTGTGGAACCTTATTTACTGTTCTTACATAAGAGGATGATATTTTACTGTAGCCCTAAAGTTCAAAATTTTTCCACTACAGAAAAAAGTCCATTTCTTAATATTCTAACAGAGAACAATTGGATGGCTTCTGGTTATAAAAGTCAGTTGTGGGGCTGGAGAGATGGCCTAGAGGTTAAGAGTGCCGACCGCTCTTACAGAGGACCCGGGTTTGATCCCCAGCACCCACATGGCAGCTGAGAACCATCTGAAACTCCAATTCCAGGAGAACTCCAGTGACAGGGGAATCCAACACCCTCTTCTGACCTCTGCGGCATTGCACAACACGGGTGCACAAACCTGCATGCAGACAGTACATTCATACACATACATAAATAAATAAAATTAAAAAGAAAGTAAAAGAAACGTCAGTTGTGACAATTTTTACAATTACATGTTATGTATTCATATAACAAACAAGAAAAACTTAATAGTTTGTAAATGGCAAATGATAAGATAATTTGGTACCTCTAAAAGTCAAGAGCTAGGTGCATCCTTTGGAAAATAAAGACTAAATAGATTGGCAACTAAGTCAATTAAATTTCATTTTTTCACAAATGTTACTATCCTCAAGTTTTAAAAGTGTATTTACACTTTTGAAAATGATATTTTCCAGGGCTGGAGAGACAGCTTAGCAGTCAAGAGCACTAACTGAACTTGCAGAGAATCTGGGCTTGGTTATATGCATCCATATGGCAGCATCCCACTGTTCGAGACTTTCATATAAGTAGAACTCACTGAATAAAAATCAAGTTGATATTGAAGCCATGCAATATGGAACAAGTACTCTATCTGAACCAGAAATTAATGATTTAGCCATGCTGTATATCTAAAATCAGGGCACTTAGACAACAAATCACTTAGGTACTATTTTCTAATATCCAAATATTTACTGGTGAATAGAAAACGAAACAAGACTGTATGTTATAATAGTCTTAGGAAATATATTGTGATGTATCATCAGAGGAAAAACTTCAACCCAGGCATTTTGGCATATGACACCAAACTCTTTTCAACATTCATTATTCTTTAGCAGAAAGGAGCATTTAATGTTTTACTTTGCACATGAGAACTGTTTTGAAAGTAAGAAAGGCAGGAGTCATTTATTTCTATTAAGGACTTCACCCTCTAGACAACCTTTATGTAGCAGTAAATATCATATTCAATTTTGTCCTACAGTATTTTTTAATATTTTAACATATATATGTCATGTGTACTGCCTATTCTAAACTACGACTACTCTGTCACTCCTGGCCTCTTGCCCAATTCACCACATATCTGACTGGGATGTTCATGCTTATTCATTTTGGTTTTTGATTTAATGAAATTAAAGAAGGCTTTCTGTATAAACGTTGGTTTGTAGCTCTCCATTGAAGGATACATAATTAATAACATTAATTATCCTATCCCATAATAAATGAGCTAATAAATGAGAGGTAAAGGGCAAGTCCGAGTTAGGACTCTCCCTGCTTTTGATTCATTGTTGACAGAGCTTATCTTCTGTGGACACAGTGCATTAGCTGCCATTGTGGGTTAATGATTTTACTACTATTATATGCATGCAGTTTCAGGCTCTGAGCCATTTTTGACTATGGGTACATGCATACATATTTAGAAGGCATCTGCTATGTCAGTTTAGTTAACAATATGCTCCATATATGTATCTACTTACTATCTCTTCAAAACTGAGTTGTTACCCAGGTTTACAACACCAGCATTGGAACTGCTCCTTTCACCTCCCAATGCATAGGGATCCTTGTGAAAGAGCAGGATGAAAGAATGTAAGAGGCAGATTTAGTGATGACCATAAGGAAACAATTTTCCTTATGGTCAATTAATCATCTGATCTCAGAGCAATGGTTAAAGAATGCACAAGTCCCATGAAAACTCAAGCTCAATCAAATCTCAGCATAGATATTGCAAAGTGGGCAAGAAACCCATCCTACTTGGGGAACTATTGGGAACCAATGACATTTGGGAACGGGGAGAGTCAGTCTCATTTAAGAGTGAGATTTTGGTAGGATGACCAGGCTCTAGTGGATGAACCCACACTGAAGGTCATTTGGTGACATGAATTTGAATATATAGGCTAATACTCCCCATATATATATATATATATATATATATATATAGATATATAGATAGATTTTTTTTTTTTTTTTTTTTTTTTTATTATATTAATTTTTATATATTATACATATATATGAAATCTAGATATAAATTTCTATACTATAATTTGACTGTGAACTTGTTTAGAATGTCATAATTGGAGGGTTGCAGTTACGGGAAAAGATCAGATTTATACTGAAATGAAATTTTCAAAAGTCAAACAAAAAGCCATAAAAAAAAAAAAAGGAAAGAAGAAACAAGCAGCACCACCTACTTATATATAAATGAGATTTAAGTCATAGGGAAATGGATAGGAAGCCTAAGATTTGACAACTAAGGATGTTACCGGAACTTTAAGGGATTCTTGTCTATCATTATGTTGACCTCTATTATTTTTTTACTCTGAAAATACGTTTATCTTGTAAAAGAAAATACATTTTAGTCAATCTAAAGTGCTGGTTTTATTTATGAGCCAAATAGACACTTTTCAAAAAGTTTCAATAAATAGAGATTTATCCTATGCAGTGGTAGTGAATTCAATAATTAAATGGATAGAATATAATATATATATAATATATATTTATAAAACAATGGCAAACGAAAGTTGGCAATCTTGGCCAGTGATAACCACATAAGTATAACAATCTATCAATAGAAGTCAAGTGGCTTTCACAACTTATCATGCCTCTTGTATTAGTTTTAATTCAGTGAAGACATATTCATTATTTTTCTCAGGTTAATATCTGTATACATGAGCATAAAAAAAATTAATGTTATTTTTTTTTTTGTTTTTATTATATTTTCATTTACACTGGTGGGAGAATGCTTAGAAGTTTGAGGACAAACTGTAGCACACGGTTTTATCCTTTTACCATTCTGAGAGTACCAAGAGTCTAACTCAGCTCTTCAGATAGTAAAGCCTTTAGACACAGCCATGTTCACGGGTCCAATGCTTTGGTTTTTTTTTAATTTTTTTTTATTTCATGTGTATTAGTGCTTCACATCCATGAATGGAAGGGCACCTGTGTCACAAGATGATGGAATCATACAGAAGACACCATAGGATCCCCTATAACTGGAATAATGGACAGTTCTCAGCTGCTGATGGGTGCCTGAAAAGAAAGCCAGGTCCTTTTCAAGAGCAGCCACAGTTCTTAACTGCTGAGCTATCTCTCCAATGTCCCAACATCATTCTTTTTTTTTTTTAAAATGTTTTTTTTTTTTTTTATTAAGGTTTATTTATTTCTGTATGTGTTTGAATGTACTGTCTGCATGCAAGTTTGTGCACCCGTGTCGTGCAACGCCGCGGAGGTCAGAAGAGGGTATCGGATTCCCCTGGAACTGGGGTTCTCCTGGAATTGGAGTTTCAGACGGTTCTTAGCCGCCATGTGGGTGCTGGGGATCGAACCGGCGTCCTCTGTAAGAGCGGTCGGCGCTCTTAACCGCTAGGCTATCTCTCCAGCCCAGCCAACATCATTCTTAAATGAATAAAAGCCATAATGTGAAATAGTACACATGGTAATGAAACAAAACCTACTGTAAAATAAAACTTGCAAGGCAGACAATTTCAACAATAGGGCAGAAATATTACATAAGAATAGCAAACAATAATATAATAATGAGAGAACATCTCTCTGTGCAGTCACTTTAGACACCAAGAGATTTAATTAAAGATCAAAACTTCCTCCTGCTTAGGGTTTTATTCAAGGCAACTTGAATATCTTTGTTTCTCAAACTATATATTAAGGGATTCATCATAGGAACCACAATAGCATAAAATACAGAAGAGATTTTTTCCTTCACTCATAGACCCAACTGAGGAAGGTTTGAGGTACATAAATGCAGTTGACCCAAAAAACAAAGAAGCAGCAAGGATGTAGGAACTACAGGTGCTGAAGGCTTTGGACATGCCCTCAGTGGACCTAATTTTTAGAATGCTGTAAAGAATGAAACATAAGAAATAAAAATGATGACAGCAGGAACAACTATGTCTTTTCCCCCTATAATAAATAGTTCTGTCTCATTGACATACAGGAGAGATTCATCAAAGGGACAAGATCACAGAAATAGTAATTAATTATGTTTTTGTCACAGAATTTCAGTCTCATCATGCATCCAGTGTATATAATGGCACTAGAAAAACCCATCAAGTAAGAACCAAGCATAAGATAGGAACACACCTTAGGAGCTATCTTAATGTACAAAAGAGGATTGCAGATGGCCATGTAGCGATCATAGGCCATTGATGTCAGGATAGAACATTCAGAAGTGGCAGAAAAGCAAAAGAAACAAAGCTGGGTTATACATCCTGCATAAGAGATAACGTTCTTTCTTAGTAAGAAGTTCATCAGCATTTTTGGTATAATCACAGAAGAATGACAGAAGTCTACACAGGACAAGTTAAAAAGAAAAAAGTACATGGGAGTTCGAAGGTGAGAATTCGCCAAAATTAGAATGATCAAAACCAAATTCCCCAATGAAGTTATAATATATCTTGCTACAAAAAGTACAAATAGGGGTATTTGGAGCCATGGCTGGTTTGTGATTCCAAATAGAATAAATTCAGTTATGATAGAGACATTTAAAACAGCCATTGCTTTCAAAAAGAATCTGTTGAGAAAAAAAAATAGAATACAATCAAAATAATGGACATACACACTTCCCAAAATATCATCTGCAAACTTGCTGCTTATATCTGCAAATAAACAACTTGAGATTAGAAAGCATGACTTTCATAATTCCATACTATGTAATAAAGCCTTCTGGCCTGTATTAGAGTGTTAACAAGAGAAGTATATATACAGAGCTGAGCCTAAGGATTTCTTTTTTTTATTGATGCTTTGTGTATTTCATACATCATTATCCAATTCAGTTCAGGCATATTTCCCCTTCCCTTCCCCCTATCCCACCCCACCCCATCCAAGATCATACATTCTGCCATGACTGTCCTGCATCTTTCTCTCAGTTTTTTTTCCATTTTTTAGCAATAGGTGATAATTTATGAGTTCAAGCATCCTTCATGTGAAACCAATTTGCAAGCAGTTGTGCCCAAACCCACACAGCCCCTTGGTCCCACCATCCAGCAGGGGGGCTTGTAAGTTCAATCAAGTTGATCAAAAGAGTGTCCCGGCTATATTGCTGTAGGTTCACCATTCACCCCAATCACAGCCCTGACATTCTACCACGCCCCCTCTTCCGCAGATTTTTCCCTAGGCTTAGAAAAGGAGCACAGGTGGATGAGAAGCAAAACAGTCTACTTTTTCTGGAGCTGTTGTCTTGGACTCTGGTCACTTCTGGCTGTTTTCTTTCATGGGCTGACAGTTTGTCCAGGAATAACCTTTCAATCCTACTAATGAAGCACAAGGAATTAGATATATATGTATTTAAACAGTATTAATTGTTATCATAGGTTACTTTGGTATAGATACAGATATTTGGATGGTATGTTAATCCATGAATTACATTTTTTTATTTTGAATATTACAGGGTCTTACTGTGGCTTATAACATCTCCTGACCATTAGAGGGTGCAAACTTGTGGCATCGGCCGTGGGTTATTCCTCCAAGGAGAGAGCCAATAGCCAATTAGATCTGGGATATACAGGCATATGGCTGCCTCTGCTGCACAGTATTTCCAGGCAGGTGAGGCATAGCTGGTGCTGATGGAGGAGTCTTGCTTGACTCAAGGAGACCCATAGTTGCTTTATTGGTATAGTGGCCTTTGGTAACCCTCTCTGGTATTCCAGAGACCATCTGTACACTTGCATGTGTGGTCTTGATAGATCTTTCCCATGTTAACATCAGGTCTTTGACAGCAGGGCCTTATCGCCTCTCTTCTTGCAGGTATCCCAGTTTAGAGGCAAGGAGCCTTTACCTTTTGTGGGGGCTTGGATCCCCTGGCCAACATCTCCTTGGTGGAATAATCCATTGCTGATGTCAGAGCTCCTGCATTAATATATTTTGC
>VZQC01010027.1:2040225-2071586 GCA_009823505.1 Rhizomys pruinosus
TTTTTTTTTTTTTATGGAGTATTGACTTGTCTAGGTTTCAGGTTTTCAATTTTGTTTATATATTGGATGTTGGAAGCCTAAGTCAGTCTTCTCTTTCTGTTCTGAAGGAAGTCCACTTGGATTCTCAGCAATTCCCATTGGGGGGTGGGGATTGCATGCCTGATCTAGTCCACATCCCGGTACCTCTGAGACGGGGACCCCAGAAAGAGGTCTCAGAGTCGAGACCCTCTTCCAGCCGTCTCTGTGCTAGACCACCCCAGCTGTACCTGTGTACCTGACCTGCCTGTGTGAGTTATGGCATCTTGCCTGCAACTCAGGAGTCCGCCCACATGTCTGCTGGCCAGGACCAGAGCAGAAGTAAACATGACCCTCTGTTCACTCTGCAAAGGCAAAGCGTGTTCCCTCAGAGACAGGGACCCCAGAAAGAGGGCTTAGAGTCGAGACCCTCTTCCAGCCGTCCCTGTGCCAGACCACCCCAGCTGTACCTGTGTACCTGCCTTGCCTGCACGAGTTATGGCATCTTGCCTGTGACTTGGGAGCCTGCACACAAGTCCACTGGCCAGGACCAGAGCAGAAGTAAACACGACCCTCTGTTCACTCTGCAAAGGCAAAGTGTGGTCCCTCCGAGATGGGGACCCCTGAAAGAGGGCTCAGAGTTGAGACCCTCTTCCAGCTATCCCTGTTCCAGACCACCCCAGTTGTTCCTGTGTACCTGCCCTGCCTGCACGAGTTATGGTGTCTTCGAGCCTAAGGATTTCATGTGCTAACATGACTGCTAGATAAAGAAAATGGTGACCCAGGATAGCTGGGGCAGCACTGTCCCTCCCTCATCTTACTGATTCTACGCCATGACAGAACAAAAGCTTATTTGCCTGATGCTGAGCCCCATCCATCTTGGAATCTGTGGTCCTGGAATCTTGAATGCTGTTCCCAGTCAAAAACAAAAGAACCAGAATCTTAGAATAATTAAGACACTGTCAATGCCTCATGAAAATTAATACCTGCAGAAGAGTAAGGGATCAGTCCGCAGACAGGCAAGTTGCTGAATAAGAATTATAATCTGATTATCTCCTGAGTGTCCAATCATTCTCTGTTCATTTGACTAAGGTAGTTTTTTGTAATTTTCCTAAAAATTTAGGATTGGGTGAAATGGCAGAAAGGAGGCCATCATATATCCTCGGACTTAAATACAAATCAAAACATTTCATAGAAAATACTCTATAACTTCTTAAATATTATATAATATATATGTATATATTATATATATAATATAGTCATACTATCCCAGAGTAGGATGCTACCTGCTATAGGCAGCTGGGGAGAAGATCAAATGATGAAAGTCAAGGTGGCACCACTTTCAAATATCATAATGAATAGTATAAGAAATGTAACCCTCAAAAAGTTAATAACAGCTAACAGTGGTTTATTTTGTACCTGATGAGGAAAGTAGGCATCTCAAATTATATTCTCACGATATTTACTTTCAAAGTAACAAAAAAACCATACTTATGTAGGTGAAATCATATGTGAATTTGACCCAACTTTGGCTCATTTAGCAATGCACATATTAGTAAAAATAGACTATGCATCATATATAAAATTTTACATGTTACTTATTTTGCAATACATTTTTTTTAAGCAAGGACAAATTTCTAGTCTTATCTTGTTTAGGAGAAAAAGTCATGCTGGTCATGATTTCTGTCTTCCTGGGAGGAAAATTTTAGCCATGTTGACTTTGGTTCCTTTGATTTTAAAAGTTTGCTACACATAATTGAACTCAGATGTATTCTTGAAAACTTCTAGACTACTGCTCATAGTTTGTGATGATATTTATTAATCCCTTGAAACAGCGGAGTTAAATAAACAGGTCTCTTTTAATTACACTTGTCCTTTGATATGATATTTGAAACTTGTTATTAGTTTAAATTCATAATACATGTGAAGTAACAAAGCTGAAAAATTTCTAGGCTCATCCCAGGGCAAAGATTCCAGTTGTAAAGGAAAATGAGGTAACTGTGGTTAATTACTTGTTCAGGGCCTGCATTTATTTCCATAGGGAGTCAGTGCTTTAGTCAGGCATGCCCTGCAACTTGGGGACTGTGCATCCTCCAAGACTGAGCCAATATTGAACTCACAACTCCTAGCCAGCTTTCTTTCTCCAAAGAAATGTAATATTTGAATATTTCTCCTTTCCTTCACAAAATTGTCAAGGAGTATACTAAGATGCTTCATGTGCTTTATTTTCTGATAATTTTTCCTAATTATTTTCTAAAATTCTTGTATTTATTTTTCTTTGCTGTTGAGATGATGACTGTCTGGACATCATGCTTGTAAGTTTAATGCTCTTCTTCTCTAACACTAATCTTAAGAATACAAAACTTATTCTGGGCATGGTGGTGTGCACCTTTAATCTCAGCCCTTCGGAAGCAGAGGAAGGAAAATTTCTGTGAGATAGAGGCCAGCCTATTCCATATACTTATTTCCAGGCAGTTTTGTAGTAGGTAGACCCTGTCAAAAGAAAAAGGAAAACCCTGGTTTTCGATATATTGTATTACCTCAATAATTATCAATTACAGGTTATTTTTTTAGATTTTTCAAACATATAAGCAATAACTTGATCAATCTTTAACCCTCATATCATTCCTTCAAGTTCTGCCTATATTCATCAATTTCTCTCTCTCTCTCTCTCTCTCTCTCTCTCTCTCTCTCTCTCTCTCTGTCTCAACATCATGTAATTTTTTTCTTTTAAAATATTTTTATTGAGCACATATGATTTTGGCCACCTCATTTTTGACAAGGGGGCCAAGAAGACACAATGGAAGAAAGACAGCATCTTCAGCAAATGGTGCTGGCAAAACTGGATCACCAGTTGTAGAAGAATGAAATTAAACCCCTACCTCTCACCCTGTACAAAAGTCAGCTCCAGATGGATTAAATACCTCAACGTGAAACTCCAAATTCTGAAGGCAATAGAAGATGAAGTTGGCAGCAGACTACAAGACATAGGTGTAGGAAAAGACTTCCTAAATCATACAGCAGCTGTGCGAGAATTAAGGTCAACAATGGACAAGTTGGACCTCATTAAACTCAAAAGCTTCTGTATATCAAAAGAAACAATCAAGGAAGTGAAAAGAAAACCCACAGAGTGGGAGGAATCCTTCACCGCAGATATATCTGACAAAGCATTGATTTCCAGAATATATAAACTACTCAAAAAACAAAGGAGAAAGAAAACAAATGACCCACTCAATAGATGGAGCAAAGAGCTGAACAGAGAGTGAGGAAGTAGAGATGGATGAGAAACATCTTAAGAAGTGTTCAACGTTACTAATAATTAAGGAAATGCAAATTAAAACCACTTTAAGATATTATCTTACTCTAATTAGACTGGCTAGGATCAAGAAAACAAATGATACCAAGTGCTGGAGAGGTTGTGGGGAAAGGGGAACACTCACACACTGCTGGTGGGAATGTAAACTGGTACAGCCACTATGGAAAGCAGTGTAGAGAACTCTTAGAACACTTGGAATGAACTTGCCACCTGACCCAGCCATACCACTCCTGAGTATGTACCCACAAGACTCATCTTACCTCAGAGATACATGCACAGCCATGTTTATTGAAGCTCTCTTCACAATAGCAAGGAGCTGGAACCAACCCAAGGGCACCTCAACTGAAGAGTGGATAGAGAAAATGTGGTACATCTACACAATGGAGTTCTATGCAGCGGTAAAGAAAGATGACACCATGATCTTTGCAGGTAAATGGATGGGACTAGAAGATATCATGTTAAGTGAAGTAACACAATCCCAGAAAAACAAATGACGAATGTTATCCCTCATCTGTGGATGCTAGCACCAATTACTTAGTAGTAAGTATTTCTTGTGCAGGGCTCCTTGAGACTTTGTCCAAGTAGTTGGGATTGGTGCATATTGGAAAGAACAACAACAATTACAAAAGTCAACTCCATATGGATCGAAGACCTCATTGTGAAACCCCAAACTCTGAAGGCGATAGAAGAAAAAGTTGGCAGCAGACTACAAGACATAGGCGTAGGAAAAGACTTCCTAAATTGGAAAGCAGCTGCACAAGAATTAAGGTCGACAATTGACAAATGGGACCTCATTAAACTCAAAAGCTTCTGTACATCAAAAGAAACAATCAAGGAAGTGAAGAGAAATCCCACAGAGTGGGAGGAAACCTTCACTGCAGATACATCTGACAAAGCATTGATTTCCAGAATATATAAACTACTCAAAAAACAAAGAAGAAAAGAAAACAAATACCCACTCAATAGGGATGAGGCAAAGAGCTGAACAGAGACTTTCAAAAGTGAGGAATTAGAGATGGCTAAGAAAGCACCTTAAAAAAAAAAGTTTCAATCAAAATGTAAGGAAATGCAAATCAGAACCACTTTAAGATATCATCTCTACTCCAGAAGACTTGCTAGGATAAAGAAAACAAATGATTCCAATTGCTGGAGAGGGTTGTTGGGACAGGGGAACCACTCACCCACTGCTGGTGGATGTAAACTCGTGCGATCACTATGGAAGCATGTGTGCGAGACCCCATTAGACCCGTCTTGAATGAACTTTCCACCGACCCAGCCATACCCCTCCTGGACATGTACCTCAAGACTCACCCTGCCTACAGAAATACATGCACAGCCATGTTTATTTCTAGGTTCTCTTCACAATAGCAATGTGCTGGAAAACCACAACCAAATGCCCCTCACTAAACAATGGATGATAAAAAGTGTGGTACATCTACAACAATGGAGTTTATGCAGCAGTAAAGAAAGATGACAAATCATGAGCTGGTGTGCAGGAAATGTCTGGAGCTTGAGGACATCATTGCTGAGTAAGTAACACAGTCCCAAAAAACAAAACCGACGGATGTGTATCCCTCATCTGTGGACTGCTTAGTGCCAATACCTAATTGTAAGTTATTTCTTGTGCATGGTCCCTTGAGCTTTTTGTCCAAAGCATTTTGGAAGTGATGTATATTGGAAACAAAACAACAACAACAACAACAACAGAAAGGACTGCATCAAAGAACTACGACTGAAACAGTAACTTCTCCTCAAAACAGTCCAACTTCCGCATGGAGAATATTGTGAAAGACTGAGAAGGAGATGAAAGACATGTTTGGCAGAATGCATAGCGTGTGGTGGGGTGGGGGGATGGGGAACACAGGGTTTAGATTTGATAATATATTATATATATATATATATATATTATTTATAAAAAATTTAAAAAAGAGAAAAAGAACAAACAACATACAAAGACAAATTGCCTCAAAGAACTGACTGAAATGGTGAACGTTCTGTTTGAAACAGTCAACTTCTATATATGAGAATGTTGAGAAAGAAATGAGAAAAATATGAAAAACGGTATTTGGCAGAATGCAATGAGCTCATAGTGGGGTGGGGGTTAAGGGAGAGGGACATGGTCATATGATTAATTTATATATATATATATATATATATATATATATATATATATATATAATGAAAAAATTACTAATTTTTTTAAGTCCATACACATTTTAATTATAATAATACCCCTCCTGGATCCCTCCATACATCCCCACTGCATTTCATGTGTTCTGTCATTTATATTAAGAACTATTGAGTCAAGTTAGTACAAGTTCATCTACTAGGGTCTAGTTAGCCTGTCTAGAGTCACAGCAATAAGTGGATTACCTCCTGTCAGAGAGAAAGACTTTTGGTCTTACCTTATCCAGAATGAGGTTCAAGTTTTCTGAGCCTAAAGGCATGCCTCTGCTTGCCTTAGGCACAACTATTAAAGCAGTGGGCTTAACTGACCTCAGGCTAGCCACTTAATGCATTTATCAACTGAAGACTGGCAACAATCATGTTAGCCTCAATTTGGAAACTTTGACTCCCAAAATCTCATCATATTCGGTCCAGACTCAGAATTCTGACCTCACTGAATTAAACAACTTTATGAAAGTCTAAATGGTGAATAGTTTGACGGACCCAACCTTTTCTATCTCTAGAGCTGGCCCTCTTTGTCCAACTTCTACTTTCCTTTCATCCTTTTATCTGTCCTACTTTAAAAACACCCTGCCTCTGTTTTCCCAGTCACGTCCATGTACCTGCTGAGAGATATTGCCAGAAAAACTTCTTGCTCCTGTAGCTCCCTTCCCTTTAGTCTGGGAAAATTCTGGCCCCTTTTCTTTGTAAATCCCCCTGGAAATTCCTGAGCTTTCCTCTGGCCTGCAGAACTCTTCAGAGCACTCACCCTGGCCACTTCTCAAAAGACTGTTCTGCCTCCTGGCAGCTGCAGCAGTAAGAAGCAAAGGGTTTTTGTTTGTTTGTTTGTTGGTTGGTTGGTTTGTTCATTTTGTTTTATTTTTTCTTTCTTTGTTTCTCCCCATGGCTCTTCTCTAAGGCTTCACCCATGATGCATGCTCTCCAGTCTACTGTTCACAGATGACTTCTCTGGAGCCACATTGGTCTTTCCCTATCCTTTATGCAAGTTGAAGTTAAAGACACATCAAATGTTAGAACATAAAAACAAGGCTACTTTATTCCCTAGGTACTTACTCATGTGTGTCAATCTTCTTGCAACTCCTTGTTCAATTTTTACCTTAAGGTTATAAATCAAGACATGTTTACAGATTCAGACACTACCTAGTGACATTGTTGGCTTTGGGATTGATGGAAACTAATGGTTTATTAGGACAACTCAAAGTAAAATTAGTGCTCCATTTTGCCATTCTAAATGTTTAATAACCTGCTGGTTATGAATCTGTTAGGTCAAATAGGACCATGAAAAATTACCCAATATAATTTGGCTCTGGACTTGCAACATTCTACACTCTCAGCATCATAAAAGTTCTAGCTAGTTATCAACTTCAGACTAAGTTCGCAACTTCTTTCAGCAAACTTTGTTCACATCTTATATTTTATCATTCTTTTTTTATTATTTTTTTTACTTTTTATGTGTATGAATGTACTGTCTGCATGTAGGTTTGTGCACCCGTGTCCTGCAATGCCGCGGAGGTCAGAAGAGGGTGTTGGATTCCCCTGGATCTGGAATTCTCCTGGAATTGGAGTTACAGTAGGTTCTCAGCCACCATGTGGGTGCTGGGGATCGAACTGGGTCCTCTGCAAGAGCAGTCGGCACTCTAACAGCTAGGCTATCTCTCCAGCCCAGTACGTTTAACCCCAGCAGGGGAGGCCCGCAAGTTCAATCAAGCTGATCATATGAGTGTCCAGGCCACATTACTGTAGTTTCACCATTCACCCCAATCACCACACTTACATTCTACCATGCCCCCTCTTCTGCAGATTTTTCCCTAGGCTTAGAAAAGGGGCACAGGTGGATGAGAAGCAAAACAGTCTACTTTTTCTGGAGGTGTTGTCTTGGACTCTGGTCAATTCTGGCTGTTTTCTTTCATGGGCTGACAGTCTGTCCAGGAATAACCTTTCGATCCTACTAATGAAGCACAAGCAATTAGATATACAGGTATTCAAACAGTACCAATTGCTATCGTAGGCTACCCCGGTATAGACACAGATGTTTGGATGATATGTTAATCCATGAATTACATTTTTTTCTGTTGAATATGACAGGGTCTTACTGTGGCTTATAACATCTCCTGACCATTAGAGGGTGTAAGCTTGTGGCATCAGCCGTGGGTTATTCCTCCAAGGAGAGAGCCAATAGCCAATTAGATTTGGGATATACAGGCATATGGCTGCCTCTGCTGCACAGTATTTCCAGGCAGGTGAGGTGTAGCTGTATTTTATCATTCTTTAATCTTCTTAATCCCCTTCTTTGGTTAGTTCCCCATGTAGATTTTATTTTACTATGTGTTTCATTTCTTATGTTTCAGATTTTTTTCTTTAAGTAGTTTACTATTATTATTCCCCTTTGTTTTTTTGGTTTTTGTTTTAATTTTGTTTTGGTTTTGGGTTCTTTTCTTTTTTTTTTTAATTTAATTTTATTGATGTGTTGTGCATTTCATACATGCATTTATCCAATTCTAGATAGGCCTACCCCCCATTTCCCTTTCCCTTCCCCCCCATCCCAGATCATGTAATTCTGCCATAACTTGTCCTGCATCTTTCAGGTCTGTTTTTTTTTTTTTCATTTTTTAGCTATAAGTGATAATCCATGAGTATAAGCTTCCTTCGTGCAAAACCAATCTCACAGACTGTTGTGCGCAAACCCCCACAGTCCCCACCATTCAGTGGGGGGATGACGGGTTGTTTGTTCAACCAAGTTGATCAAATGAGTGTGCCAGACTAACATCGCTGTAGTTTCAACACGTTCACCCCATATGCAGCCTTACATTCTACCATGCCCCCTCTCCGCAATTGTTCCCTAGGCTTAGAAAAGGGGACAACAGGTGGATGAGAAGTAAAAATGTCCTCTCTCTGGAGCTGTTGAACTTGGATTCTGGTCAATTCGGTCTGTTTCCTTTCATGGGCTGACAGTTTGTCAGAGTACCTTTCGATCCTACTTAATGTAGCACAAGCAATTATATATAGGGTATTTAAGCAGCACTAATAGTTTAATGGTAGGTTACTTTTGGCATAGACACATAATGTTTGGATGATATGTAATCCATGAATTACATTTTTTTTACATGTTGAATATGACAGGGTCTTACTGTGCTGTATAACATCTTAACTTCTTCCCTAAACCCATGTAGAGGATGTAGGGCTTTGTCATCAGCCGTGGTTATTGTCTCCAAGGAGATGCCAATAGCCAATTAGATTTGGATAATACAGGCACATGGCTGCCTCTTGCTGCACAGTATTTCCAGGGCAGGTGAAGGTGTAGCTGGTGGCTGACGGTGGAGTCTTGCTGTGACTCAGGGAGACCCGTATTTTGCTTTAATTGTTTAGTGGCCTTTGGTAACTGTTTTGGTCTTTTCGAAGACAGGGTCTCCCCGTAGCCCAGCTGTTCCCTGGAACTCATTCTGTAGACGAACTGATGGATCTTGAATCAGATCCACATGCTCTATGCCTCCCAGTGGGTAGGATTAAAAGGCCTGTGCCAACATGCCCCGTGCTTAATTTTTCCCCTGTCATATCTTCTGTTCCATGTCATCTATTTGATGGGTTGTTTAAAAGAACTGTTTTTGGTTTTTTGCATTGTTTTTAGGACTAATTCTAAAAAAAATAAATGGGGATTTAAAACTTTATTTTTGGTCTGATGGAATGCAATGAGATTATTTCAATCTTTCTGTATTGTTTGAGTTTTTTTTCCGTGTGTCCAGTATATGGTTTCTATTGTGGAGAATGTGTCCATGGGGGTGCCTGAGTAGAAAGTGTATTCTCCTGGTGTTTGGGTACTGCAAGTGTCTGTGAGGTCCATTTGGTGTATTGTATCAGTCAGGTTCAGTGTCTCTTTGTTTATCCTTTGTCCTGTTATCTGTCTAAGTCCTGTGAAGGAAGTCCCCTACATTGTGTGGCTAGGGGTTAAACTCTGTGCCTGAGAGTCCTAAAATTGTGTTTATAAAGTTTGGTGGGGCACCGGGAGTTGGTGCATAGATAGTCATGATTGTGAGATCTTTTCATTGTCAATTGTTCCTTAATAAAGATGAATGGCCCTGCTTTGTCTCTTTTGATTTCTTTTTCTGGCTTTGAAGTCTTACATTTTGTCCAGAAATTAGAATAGCAACAACCTGGCTTTCTTTTTTGTACCATTTGCTTGTGGATATTTTCTTCATCCCTTCACCTTAAGTTGGTGAATTATCCGTGAAATTGAGATGGGGTTTCTTATAACAGCATATATATTAGATTTTGTTTCTTAATCATTCTCCCAGTCTTATGTCTTTTGATTGGGGAGTTAGCCCATTAATAGAATTAAGGTTATATGTTATTATAGACTGTCCATGCATAGTATGGTATGGTTATGCTATTCAGAAATGCTTTGAAGGCAATTATTAACTATAATTATGGCAGAAGAATAGGGCACTATCACAAGCACCCGGGAAAAGAAAATATTAAAACTAACCAAAGGAACTACATAAATTTTAGCATCTGAGTTTAGTCTCTGAATAAATTTGATCTATCTCCTTTGAGATTATGGTGATTATATTAAAATAAGTTTTTCTTGTATACACCTGGGTAAGCATGTCGCGAGGAACCCAGATTGCTTCTATTCGTCTGCCTTTTTCTGAAATTGAGTCTTTCAAGCATTTATTCCACTGAATGTATTAAATCATCTTGTTTATGTCATAAAAATTTTTCTCGTCGTTCGTGTCACTCTATAATAATGATATCTTTTTCCTTAGGGTATACAAGTATATACTGGAGTTGTCACTCACATTAGTCACTGTTAACCCCAGGGAATCGCTTTGTGCGGTCCATGATGTCCCCATGAAGTTTTATATGTTTACGAGAGTATATATCTTGAAATATTTGACAAAAGTTTTAATTTATACTTGTATCCCCCATTTTTTATTTTAGGTTTTTATTTTTTGACCCATGATCTCAAAAAAGGCAGTTGTAGAACACAGTATCTACAGGCAGGAATCAAGGTGTAAATTTCATTAAATTTACCCAAATGTTTTTGGTGACCGTATGTTGTTATTTGGGAAGCAAAGCAACGCCCTGCCCTGTATAAGAAAATTTGATTTGTTCAACTTAGACCTCTCAGACTAGAGAAAGCTTCCAATCTAATCTGTATAAAATTGTCTTTTATCCTCAGTATTTTTCTGATACTAATTAGAATCAAATTTTTGATATATATATCTAGTGCTTGTTTTTTTTATTTTTTTTTTTTTTGGTCCTTTTTGAGACAGGGTCTCCCTGTAGTCCCCAGCTGTTCTGGAACTCACTTTTGAACTCACAGAGATCCACCTGCCTCTGCTCCCAAAAGTTCTTGGATTATGAGACTGATGCGCTGCCTGCTTCACTAAGAGGGCGACCCAAGTTCTAGGATTAAAAGGTGTGCACTACCATGCCTAGCTTAACTTTCTACTTAAATCCATTGATGACAAATTTATGTATTGAAATAATGTTTTTATACATACTGGTTTCCAGGTATTATTTTATATGTGATGTGTAAGTATAAACATTTAAACATGTAGCTATTGATCTCTTTTGACTATAACAAATATGTGCTCACTTACATGTGACATATTTGCATATAATATTTGTCAACGATGCTTCTTATTTTTTCTTTTTGGTCTTTCTGAGACAGGGTCTCCCTGTAGCTTCAGCTGTCCCTAGAACTTGCTAATGTAGACCAGGCTGGTTGAATTCACAAGGATCTGCCTGCATCTGCTCCCAAAGTGCTAGGATTAAAGCCTTAGGCCACCACGCCCAACAAGAAATCCTTGCTTTTTTAAAAAGAAACTTTCAACTTAATGTATTCAATGTTATTAGTCTTTTTATTTGGACTTCATTTTTGTGATTAAAGATATCTTCTCTAGAAAAATGTTGTCAAATATTTCTTCAAAAAACTAAGATTTTTAACCTTGTTAACCACACTTTTGGTAACTTTGAATAATAATGAAGATACCAGGAGTTGAACCATGTAGAGAGTTACACACCTGCGCAGCAGCTTGCTTACCTCCTTGCCTAAGGAATGGACTTAACCTGTGCTCAGAAGTGACAGCTGAGTCGGTGGTTTGGGCCACTGATCAGCAACTGATAAGTTCTCAGAAGAAGCAGAAGATGATCATATATAAATCCTTATCTTCTGCGTAATAAACTAGTTTTCCCTGCTTTTCACCCAACTTCTGGAGGCTGCGGTGTTGACTTTGTGGTCTACTGGCCCCCTCCTTGGTCAGGACCTAGAATCCCTCCAGCTGGCCCGGAGGAGGTTCCTATAGTCCCACACCTACAATTTTCATTACAATGTGACCCAGGTAATTTACGTATTGTTTGCTTATTGAAGTTTATTCTTATTCAACAAGGAAATATTATTTTTAAAAGCATTCCCAAAAGTTCTATTTTTTAAAAAATTGTTAAGAAACAAGATATTGTGGTAGATATTACCCAAAAGATCAAGAACTGGTAACTTGCTGGGCATGGTGGCACACGCCTTTAATCGCTAGCATCTATGGGAAGGCAGAGGCAGGCGGATCTTTGTTGAGTTCAAGGCCAGCCTGGTATACAGAGCGAGTTCCAGGACAGCTGGGGCTAACGGGAGACCGCTGTCTCAAAAAGCAAAAAAAAAAAAAAAAAAAAAAAAAAAAAAAAAAAAACTGGTAAACTTTGAGAATGAATAGAACTTCTTGAATAAATAAAGAAAAAATCAGTCATATTGATAGTGGAGCCATCCAAACACACTAAAGGAATTTAGCCATTCAGGGAGGCAAAAATCTAAACCACTGAAATAATAAACAACTTTGGTTTTGTTTTACAAAACTGATTAAAACTCAATGGACTCTAAAAATGATGGAAAACAGCATTTGGTGTTAGAATTATTTAGAATATATTTAAATTATCATGTGGCATCAGATTATTAATGCTTAGTCCAGTCATATTCTGTTTGACTTTATTGTTATTATTCATAAGAAACATCAACAATCACCCCTGTAAAATTATATCCATTTATAATGGAAATTTTAACAAAAGTTTTTCATGTATACAGGGAATTAAAGAAAATTGAAGTGTACACAGCAAAATCAAAGTCACATAAATTTCTGCTTAGTTTCATTTATTATCTCTCATTGTTTGTGGTCCTTTGTCCTGTGGCATTTGCGTTCTTTTATATTCCAAGACCCAATTCTCTCAAGTAAATATATGTTAAAAACTTCAAATCCTTCTTCTAGAAGAAAGTCAGAACTGATATGCAATAAACCTCTTTCAAATACTTAGGCACACAGGAATCTCATTTAAAGAGAAACAAGCAGTAGTAAATTTAAGAAAAAATATATTTAATGTTATATAATATAAAATATATTTTTAAAAAAAAAAAAAAAAAAAAAAAAAAAAAAAAAAAAAAAAAAAAAAAAAAAAAAAAAAAAAAAAAAAAAAATGAAATAAAAACTAATAAAATAAAAAGTACACAGTATAGTGAAAATAATGGTATGCATAAAAGACTAAACGGCATTTTACAAAACAATTTCTTTAAAGATTTTTGTATAATTATATATGCTGTTTAACCTACCTGAGTGTGGTATGCACATTTATATTATAAATATGTCTTTCCAATATACATCTACTAATTTATATTCATAAGGTAAACAATTGAGAAATATGTGCGGCCTATTCTAAACATGTAATGTGGCTTTGTGTTGAAAAAAACATTGCTCTAAAAGATCATGTCTATTTAAAAAACAACATTTGGGAGCCATGTAATATGTCTCAGAGAATGAGGCAAAGAGAGGAAAAATCAGAATTTCAGAATCATAAGCCAATGGTGGAAATAACTGTTCCTACATAAATTCATTTCAGTATTCTGATATTGCTGTGATCAATGGAAGACATATTCTTTATATTACAGGCTAAGGCATATAACGAACATTAATAAATGAAAAAGTACATATGAAGTTTCATTTAAAAGGTAAAATGAGAAGAGAAATTGTGCACAATGTGAGGAAAATATACTGTTAAAAGTATAAAAAAACCATGCTGGTGTGGTGGTGCACGCCTTTAAATCCTAGGACTTGGGAGCAGAGGCGCAGTATCTTTGTGAGTTCAAGGCACCTGGTCTACGGTGAGATCCAGGACAGCTAGGGCTACAGGGAGACGCCTGTTCTCGAAAAGACCAAAAAAGTAATAAAAAACTAGATATTTTGAAAATTTGGTCTCCATGATAGAAATGAAATATGGAATCGGAGTGTTCAGTGCTTAGATCAGGAACTTCCCAGGAACGCACCTGAAAGCACAGGTAGGAGCTGAGTGCTCCAGCCAGGCAGATTTTAGGATAAATCTACTCTTGGGTTGTTGGATAATTGATTCATTGGTTTTTGAAGCTACTCTTTGTTGGGTTGTGGGGCAAGGGTAGAGTCACCTGCTTAAAAAGCTGGGATTAAAGGTGGGCCTGTAAAATCCCTGTCTGGTGTGATTTGCGGGTGTGGAGTTGTCCTTCTAGCTGGTATTAAAAGGGGGCCTGTTGCCACTTAATGAGCTTGAGTGTGCAGTGTTAAGATCAGGGCTTGCCAGGATCACCCTGAAAGCACAAGTAGAGACTAAGTCCAAGGCATACCCCCACCCCCTGCGGCCAACTGGAATTACTCGAGTGTCCAAGTGGACATTTTGGAGAAACTTTCAGAACAGAAAGGGAAGGAGTCAAATTAGACTTCAATATATAAACAAATTGAAGCCTGAAACCCTGACAAAGTCAACAACTCCATAAACAAGGAGGCAAGCCAAGCAAGCCTTCAACACAGTGAAAAGTCATTTGTGATTCACATTGGAATCAGGCACAAAAGGGAAACCCACATGCAGGGACATGATGAAGGGACCACAATGAGAAAAAGGTGCAAGGATAATTCCACACCAAGATCCACAAACCCTGTGGAAGATTCCAATAGTGGGATCCCTCTGGGGGTGACCCAAGAAACAAGATCTTAGAGGAACAACTGGCAGACCTACTTAGAGAAATTAAGAATATAAAGAACAAGCCAGAAGAACTAAGGAGAAAGAATGAAAAACTCAAGAAGGAGACAATGACAAACTTAGGGAAGAACTAAAGGGAGAGAAAGACAAACACCAGAAGAACTTAGAATGNTTTTTTGGTTGGGAGGCTACTTATTACTCTTCAATTTCTTCATGTATTATTGGTCTATTTAGGCTGTCAATCTCTTCTTGGTTGAGTTTTGGTGATTCCCAGGATTTCAGGTATTAATTCACTTCTTCTAGGTTTTCAAAATTAATAAGTATTCCCATATGATTTTCTGGATCTTTTCATTGTCTGTTATGACATTTCCCCTTTCATTCACAGATTGTATTGATTTGGAGTTGTTCCTTCTTTCTTTTGGTTAACTGGGCTAGAGGTCTATATATCTTGTTTATTCTCTCAAAAACCAACTTTTGGATTAATTGATTTTTTGTATGGTTTTCTTTGTTTCTATTTCATTGATCTCTGCTCTGGTTTTTGTTATTTCTTGTCTCCTGCATTTAGGGTTCATTTGTTGTTGTCTCTCAAGTATTTTTTAGCTGCAATGTTAGATCATTTACTTGTGCTCTTTCTGTTTTTTAATGTAGGCACTTAGAGCTATAAATTTCCCTCTTAGGACTGCTTTTAAAGTGTCCCATAGGTTTTGCTGTGTTGTATTATCATTGTTATTCAGTCCCAGGAATGTTTTTATTTCTTTCTTTATTTCTTACTTGACCCATTCATTATTCAGGAGAGTGTTGTTTAGTCTCCATGTGTTCTTGTAGGTTTTAGGGTTTATTCTGGTGTTGATACTGAGTTTTATTACACTGTGATCTGATAGAATGCATGAGATTATTTCAATATTTTTGTATTTGTTGAGTTTTTTTCCTGTGTCCCAGTATTTGGTCTGTTTTGGAGAATGTTCAGTGAGGTGCTGAGTAGAAAGTCTATTCTCTGGTGTTTGGGTGAAATATACGATAGATGTCTGTGAGGTCCATTTGGTGTATTGTGTCATTTAGTTCAGATGTGTCTCTGTTTATCCTTTGTCCTGTTGATCTGTCTAGGGGACTTAATGGGGCATTGAAGTCCCCTACAATTCATGTGCTGGGGTTAATCTGTGCCTTGAGATCTTGAAGAATTGTCTTTATAAAGTTTGGTGCAGCAGCGTTTGGTGCATATATATTCATGATTGTGAGATCTTCATAGTCAATTGTTCCTTTAATAAAGATGTAATGGCCCTCTTTGTCTCTTTTGATTTCTTTTGCTTTGAAGTCTATTTTGTCAGAAATTAGAATAGCAACACCTGCTTTCTTTTTTGTACCATTTGCTTGGAATATTTTCTTCCATCCCTTCACCTTAAGTTGGTGAATATCCTTGAAATTGAGATGGGTTTCCTGTAGACAGCATATAAATAGATTTTGTTTCTTAATCATTCTCCCAGTCTATGTCTTTTGATTGGGGAGTTTAGCCCATTAATATTTAAGGTTATAATTGAAAGATGGTTGTTGCTTCCTTTCAACTTATTATCCATTTGGATCTTTTGGTCTCTGATTTTATTCCTTTGGTTATGTTTTTAATATTTTCTTTTCCTGGGTGCTTGGGGATAGTTGCTCCTATCTTCTGCCTTTTGAATTGCTTCAAGCATTTTCTGAATGTATTCTATCATCTTGTTTATGTCATGGAAGATTTTTCTCTCTCCTTCAACTATAATTGATATTTTTGCTGGGTAAAGTATTCTGGGTTGGTATCCATAGTCCTTTAACCCGGGGAATGCTTTGCTCCATGTTCCCCATAGTTTTTTTTAAGAGTTAACTTGAAATATTTGACAAAAAGTTTTAATATATAACTGTATCCCCCATTTTTTATTTTAGGTTTTTATTTTTTGACCCATGATTCTCAAAAAGGCAGTTGTAGAACACATACCTACAGGCAGGAATCAAGGTGTAAATTTCATTAAATTTACCCAAAATGTTTTTGGTGACCGTATGTTGTTAATTTGGGAAGCAAACAACCCCCTGCCCTGTATAAGAAAATTTGATTTGTTCAACTTAGACCTCTCAGACTAGAGAAAGCTTCCAATCTAATCTGTATAAAATTGTCTTTTATCCTCAGTATTTTTCTGATACTAATTAGAATCAAATTTTTGATATATATATACTAGTGCTGTTTTCTTTTTCTATTTTTTTTTTTTGGTCTTTTTGAGACAGGGTCTCCCTGTAGTCCCAGCTGTTCTGGAACTCACTTTGAACTCACAGAGATCCACCTGCCTCTGCCTCCCAAGTTCTTGGATTATGAGACTGATGCGCTGCCTGCTTCACTAAGAGGGCGACCCAAGTTCTAGGATTAAAGGTGTGTACCACCATGCCTAGCTTAACTTTCTACTTAAATCCATTGATGACAAATTTATGTATTGAAATAATGTTTTTATACATACTGGTTTCCAGGTATTATTTTATATGTGATGTGTAAGTATAAACATTTAAACATGTAGCTATTGATCTCTTTTGACTATAACAAATATGTGCTCACTTACATGTGACATATTTGCATATAATATTTGTCAAGATGCTTGCTTATTTTTCTTTTTGGTCTTTCTGAGACAGGGTCTCCCTGTAGCTCCAGCTGTCCTAGAACTTGCTATGTAGACCAGGCTGGCCTTGAATTCACAAGGATCTGCCTGCATCTGCCTCCCAAGTGCTAGGATTAAAGGCTTAGGCCACCACGCCCAACAAGATGCTTGCTTTTTAAAGAAACTTTCAACTTAATGTATTCAATGTTATTAGTCTTTTTATTTGGACTTCATTTTTGTGATTAAAGATATCTTCTCTAGAAAAATGTTGTCAAATATTTCTTCAAAAAACTAAGATTTTTAACCTTGTTAACCACACTTTTGGTAACTTTGAATAATAATGAAGATACCAGGAGTTGAACCATGTAGAGAGTTACACACCTGCGCAGCAGCTTGCTTACCTCCTTGCCTAAGGAATGGACTTAACCTGTGCTCAGAAGTGACAGCTGAGTCGGTGGTTTGGGCCACTGATCAGCAACTGATAAGTTCTCAGAAGAAGCAGAAGATGATCATATATAAATCCTTATCTTCTGCGTAATAAACTAGTTTTCCCTGCTTTTCACCCAACTTCTGGAGGCTGCGGTGTTGACTTTGTGGTCTACTGGCCCCCTCCTTGGTCAGGACCTAGAATCCCTCCAGCTGGCCCGGAGGAGGTTCCTATAGTCCCACACCTACAATTTTCATTACAATGTGACCCAGGTAATTTACGTATTGTTTGCTTATTGAAGTTTATTCTTATTCAACAAGGAAATATTATTTTTAAAAGCATTCCCAAAAGTTCTATTTTTTAAAAAAATGTTAAGAACAGATATTGTGGTAGATATTACCCAAAAGATCAAGAACTGGTAACTTGCTGGGCATGGTGGCACACGCCTTTAATCCTAGCACTTGGGAGGCAGAGGCAGGCGGATCTTTGTGAGTTCAAGGCCAGCCTGGTATACAGAGCGAGTTCCAGGACAGCTGGGGCTACAGGGAGACCGCTGTCTCAAAAAGCAAAAAAAAAAAAAAAAAAAAAAAAAAAAAAAAAAAAACTGGTAAACTTTGAGAATGAATAGAACTTCTTGAATAAATAAAGAAAAAATCAGTCATATTGATAGTGGAGCCATCCAAACACACTAAAGGAATTTAGCCATTCAGGGAGGCAAAAATCTAAACCACTGAAATAATAAACAACTTTGGTTTTGTTTTACAAAACTGATTAAAACTCAATGGACTCTAAAAATGATGGAAAACAGCATTTGGTGTTAGAATTATTTAGAATATATTTAAATTATCATGTGGCATCAGATTATTAATGCTTAGTCCAGTCATATTCTGTTTGACTTTATTGTTATTATTCATAAGAAACATCAACAATCACCCCTGTAAAATTATATCCATTTATAATGGAAATTTTAACAAAAGTTTTTCATGTATACAGGGAATTAAAGAAATTGAAGTTCTACACAGCAAAATCAAATCACATAAATTTCTGCTTAGTTTCATTTATTATCTCTCATTGTTTGTGGTCCTTTGTCCTGTGGCATTTGCGTTCTTTTATATTCCAAGACCCAATTCTCTCAAGTAAATATATGTTAAAAACTTCAAATCCTTCTTCTAGAAGAAAGTCAGAACTGATATGCAATAAACCTCTTTCAAATACTTAGGCACACAGGAATTCTCTTTAAAGAGAAACAAAAGCAGTAGTAATTTAAGAAAAAATATATTTATGTTATAAATATAAATATATTTTTATTAAGATCAACTTATGAATCAAGAACAGACAAATCAAAAAGTACTACTACTCACATTCCATTTTATGAAATAAAACTAATAAAATAAAAGTACACAGTATAGTGAAAATAATGGTATGCATAAAAGACTAAACGGGCATTTTACAACATTTCTTTAAAGATTTTTGTATAATTATATATGCTGTTAACCTACCTGAGTGTGGTATGCCATTTATATTATAAATATGTCTTTCCAATATACATCTACTAATTTATATTCATAAGGTAAACAATTGAGAAAATAATGTGCTGCCTATTCTAACATGTAATGTGGCTTGTGTTGAAAAAACATTGCCTAAATATCCATGTCTATTTAAAAAACAACATTTGGGAGCCATGTAATATGTCTCAGAGAATGAGGCAAAGAGAGGAAAAATCAGAATTTCAGAATCATAAGCCAATGGTGGAAATAACTGTTCCTACATAAATTCATTTCAGTATTCTGATATTGCTGTGATCAATGGAAGACATATTCTTTATATTACAGGCTAAGGCATATAACGAACATTAATAAATGAAAAAGTACATATGAAGTTTCATTTAAAAGGTAAAATGAGAAGAGAAATTGTGCACAATGTGAGGAAAATATACTGTTAAAAGTATAAAAACCGCTGGGTGTGGTGGTGCACGCCTTTAATCCTAGGACTTGGGAGGCAGAGGCAGGCAGATCTTTGTGAGTTCAAGGCCAGCCTGGTCTACAGAGTGAGATCCAGGACAGCTAGGGCTACAGGGAGACCCTGTCTCGAAAAGACCAAAAAAAGTATAAAAACTATATCTTTTGAAAATTTGGTCTCCATGATAGAAATGAAATATGGAATCGGAGTGTTCAGTGCTTAGATCAGGAACTTCCCAGGACCACCTGAAGCACAGGTAGGAGCTGAGTGCTCCAGCCAGGCAGATTTTAGGATAGATCTACTCCTGGGTTGTTGGATAATTGATTCATTGGTTTGTTGGACAGCTACATCTTTGTCTGGTGTGGCTGGCAGGGTAGAGTCACCCTGCTAGCTGGGATTAAAGGTGGGCCTGTTAAATCATTATCTGCTGTGATTGTCGGGGTGGAGTCTCCCTTCTAGCTGGTATTAAAAGTGGGCCTGTTGCCACTGTGAGACTTGAGTGTGCAGTGGTTAGATCAGGGACTTGCCAGGATCACCTGAAGCACAGAGTAGAACTAAGCCAGGCATACCCCCACCCCCTGCGGCCAACTGGAATTACTGAGTGTCCAAGTGGACATTTTGGAGAACTTTCAGAACAGAAAGGGAAGAGTCAAATAGACTTCCAATATATAAACAAAATTGAAAGCCTGAAACCTAGACAAGTCAACACTCCATAAACAAGGAGGCAAGCAAAGCAAGCCTTCAACACAGTGAAAAGTCATTTGTGATTCACATTGGAATACAGGCACAAAAGTGAAACCCACATGCCAGGGACATGATGAAGGGACCACATGGAAAAGGTGCAGGATAATTCCACACCAATCTCTAACAACCTTGTAGGAGATTGCTATAGTGGGATCCTCTGGGGGTGACCCAAGAAACAGATCTTAGAGGAACAACTGCAGACCTACTTAGAGAAATTAAAGAATATAAAGAACAAGCCAGAGAACTAAGGAGAAAGAATGAAAAACTCAAGAAGGAGACAATGACAAACTTAGGGAAGAACTAAAGGGAGAGAAAGACAAACACCAGAAAGAACTAGATGAAGAAAATGACAAACTCCTGAAGGAAGTGGAAACACTGAAAAAGGAAGCCAACAAGCAAAGTAAGGAGCACCAAGAAGAGATTGAGAAGTTCCAAAAGCAAATGGAAATACTAAAGGAATCACAGAATGAAATGAAAAAGGAAATAGAGCATTCATCCAATCAAGAGGAGAGGAAAGGAAAAAGCCTCAGAAATAGAATGTAGGAATCAGAACAAAGAATATCAGACCTGGAAGATAATACATAACAACTAAAAAGCTCAAGTAAAGATTATGAAAAAAAATTTTAAATACACAAAAGTGGAACAACCAGGAAATATGGGACACTATGAAAAGATCAAACCTCTACATCATAGGAATAGAGGAAGGAGAAGAATCCCAAGAGAATAGTACTGATCAGATCTTCAACAGAATAATAGTTGAAAATTTCCCCAAACTAACAAAAGGCAAACCCATACAAATAAAAGAAGCACATACAACTCCAAACAGACAAGATCAGAAAAGAAACTCCCTACGCCATATCATAGTCAAAATGCTAGATGCCCAAAAAAGACAAAATTCTGAAAGCGACAAGAAAAAAAAACAACAAGTTGCATGTAAGGGGAAACCCATCAGAATTACAACTGACATCTCAGCGCAAACCATGAAATCAAGAAGAACATGGAGCAAAGCGTTCCCAGTGTTAAAGGACTATAGATGCCAACCCAAGTTACTATACCTAGCAAAAATATCAATTATAGTTGAAGGAGAGAGGAAAATCTTCCATGAAATAAACAAGATGATAGAATACATGTCCAGAAAACCAACCCTTCCAAAAATCCTTGAAGCAATTCAAAGGACAGAAGAGAAGAGCAACTATCCCCAAGCACCTAGAAAGAGAAACTAATAAAAACATAACTGCAGAAGTATAAACCAAGACTAAAAACGCAAATGGATTGATAATAAGGTGAAAGGAAGCAGCATGCATCCTTCAATTATAATCTTAAATATTAATGGACTAAACTCCCCAATCAAAAGACATAGACTGGGAGATTGGATTAGGAAGCAAAACCCATCTATATGCTGTCTGTAAAACCCACCTCAGCTGGGTGTGGTGGCACACACCTTTAATCCTAGCACTATGGGAGGCAGAGGCAGGTGTATCTTTGTGAGTTCAAGGCCAGCCTGGTCTACAGACTGAGTTCCAGGACAGCTGGGGCTACAGGGAGACCCTGTCTCAAAAAAGACTAAAAAGAAAAAAATAATAATAGGCATCAACTTAAGGAGAAAGGATGGAAAAAAAATATTCCAGGCAAATGGTACCAAAAATAAAGCAGGCATTGCCATTTTAATATCAGACAAAATAGACTTCAAAGTAAAAGAAATCAGAAGAGATAAAGAGGGTCTGTATTAGTCACTTTTCTGTTGCTGTGATAAAACACCAGACCAAGGAACTTATAAAAGGAAGAGTTTATTTGAGCTTACGATTGACAGTTCCAGGGAATGAGAGTCCATTGTGGCGGGAGGCATGGTGGCTGGATCTGGAGCAGCAAACCGAGGGTCACATCTCACAAAGAGCACAGGAAACAGAGAGAAAACAACTGTATACCATGAGGCTTGTTAAACTCACTAAGCCTGCCCCCAGCAACGCACTTCCTCTAGCACGGCCACACCCTCCAAGACCTCCAAAAACAGCGCCACCAACTGGAGGCAAATGTCTGAATACCTAGAGCCTATGGGGGACACTCATCCAAACCACCACAGGGTCATTACATCTTTATCAAAGAACGATTGACTGTGAAGAGTTCACAATCATGAATATATATGCACCAAACTCTGGTGCGTCAAAATTTATAAAGAAAATTCCTCAGGACCTCAAACCACGGATTAACCCCAGCACACTAATAGTAGGGAACTTCAGTACCCCACTAAGTCCTTTGGACAGATCAACAGGCAAAAAATAAACAGAGAGACATCTGAACTGAATGATATGATACGCCAGATGGACCTCACAGATATCTACCAAATATTCCACCCGAATAACAGAGAATACAGTTTCTACTCAGCACCCCACAGAACATTCTCCAAAATAGACCACATACTGGGATACAGAAAAAAATCAACAAATACAAAAAGTTTGAAATAATTTCATGCATTCTATCAGAGGACAGTGCAATAATGCTCAATATCAACACCAGGATAAGCCCTACAATCTACAAGAACATGTGGAGACTAAACAACACTCTCCTGAATAATGAATGGGTCAAGGAAGAAATAAAGAAATAAAATCAATAAAAGATATATGGAATCAAAACTGCAATAGACACATATCGAACAGGATTTCCCATGGATTGAGCTATAAAAACAAGGAGATTCAGTTTCTGTGAGTTTTAATCAAGGCAATTTTAACATCTTTTTTCTTCAAGCTGTAGATTAAGGGGTTCATCATGGGAACCAAAATGGTATAAAATATGGAAAATATTTCCATCATCCATAGGCCCTGCTAAGGAGGGCTTGAGATACATAAATTCACATGTTCCAAAGAACAGTGAAATAGAAAGTATATGAGAGCTGCAGGTGCTAAAAGCTTTGGACCTGCATTCAGTGGAACTTAGTCAAAGGATGCTAGAGAGAACAAAGCCAGAGGAAGTGAAGATGATGGCAGTGGGAACAAATGTTTCTCTTGCCCCAAAATGAAAACCTCTCTCATCAATATGGGTGCTGGTGCAAGACAGCTGGAGCAAAGGATGGAGGTCACAGAAGTAATGGTTGTTGATATTTCTGTTTCAGAAACATAATCTCAGGATGTACAGAGTGTGTATCATGGCATCAGAAAGCCCCATCAAATAAGAGCCAAGCACAAGGTAGGAGCACACTTTAGGGGACATGGCAACATTATACAATAGTGGAGATCACACTTGCAAGTACACAGATGGTCTCTGGAATGCCAGAGAGTGTTACCAAAAGCCACTAAACAAATGAAGCAAATATAGGTCTCCTTGAGTCAAGCAAGACTCCTCCATCAGCACCAGCTATACCTCATCTGCCTGGAAATACTGTGCAGCAGTGGCAGCCATATGTCTGTATATCCAAAATCTAATTGGCTATTAGCTCTCTCCTTGGAGGAATAACCCACGGCTGATGCCACAAGCTTACATCCTCTAATGGTTAGGAGATGTTATAAACCACAAAAAGACCCTGACATAATTAACAGAAGAAAATGTAATTCATGAATTAACATACCATCCAAACATCTGTGTCTATACCAAAGTAACCTACCATAACAATTAGTACTGTTTAAATACCTATATATCTAATTAAATGTGCTTCATTAGTAGGATAGAAAAGTTATGCCTGGACAAGCTGGCAGCCCATGAAAGAAAACAGCCAGAATTGACTAGAGACCAAGACAATAGCTCCAGAGAAAGTAGACTGTTTTGCTTCTCATCCACCTGTGCCCCTTTTCTAAGTCTAGGGAACAATCTGTGAAAGAGGGGGTGCAGTAGAATGTAAGGGCTGAGACTGGGGTGAATGGTGAAACTACAACAATATAGACTGGACACTCATTTGTTCAACTTGATTGAACATACAAGCCCCCCCTGCTGGATGGTGGAACCCATGAGCTGTGTGGGTTTGGGCACAACTGCTTGAAAATTGGTTTTACATGAAGGATGCTTGTACTCACAAATTATCACTTATTGTTAAAAAAATGAAAACAAAACAAAACAAAAAAACAGAGAAAGATGCAGATAAGTTACATCAGAATGCATGATCTGGGATGGGTAGGGGTGGGGTAGGGGGAAGGGAAAGGTATGCATGAACTAAATTGGAAAATGATGTATGAAATACACAAAGCATCAATAAAAATAAAAAAAATAAAAAAAGATAGTGGATTGCAAATAGCAAAATAAATCACTTGCCATTGATGTCAAGACATAACATTCAGAAGTGGCAAAAAGCAAAAGAAATATAGCTGAGTCATACACCCCACGTAAGAGATAAGGTTCTTAGTTAATATGAAATTCATCAGCATTTTGGGTGTAATCACAGAAGAATAACAGAGGTCTATGAAGGATAAGTTAATGAGGAAAATGTACATGGGGTTGTGAAGGTGTGTATTTAGAATAATTAGAATAATCAAAGTCAAATTTCCCAATGCAGTTAGCATATATGTTATGAGAAATAAGAAAAAGTGAGGTAGTTGTAACCCAGGCAAGTCTGTTAATCCCATGACAACAAATTCATTTACCATAGATACATATGTTAGAGACATTTATCTCAGCTTATCTTTGAAAAAAAAATATATATATCAAAATAGAGGACCCCACAGAACTTTCTAAAAATATTTTCTACCCCCAAACTCAAGGAATATGCTGGGACTATTTTAAAATGACCCATTTGAAATCCATGACACTGTCTTTCATGATACCTTGATGTACATAGACTGTCTCTTCCCTAGTAGAGTCAATGATCTAAATGTATATTAAAGACATTGCCCACATTCCATAGACCAGAATGTGGTACAACCATATTCTTGCATGACAGCAAGAAAATAAAGAGAACAAGGTGAATTAGACTGGCCAGGACAAAATCGTTCCTTTCTCTTTTCTTTCTTGCTTCATCTTCTCCCAGATCTTGAGAAATGAACAGCACCTAATACTGACCCCTCATCCTTATTGAACTCCAGCAGAACTCCAGCAAATGAACAGTTTTCAATACAAAACAAACTAAACATAAGCTAAGAATGGATAAACTATTACCAGTGTCTTAAAATTCATGTATTAGGAAAATTGTGGAACCTCTCCATGGAGAGGCAAGTTCCATTTCACTTTGAATTTTTAATGATACTCTAAACAAGTCTCTTCATATGTTTCAGTTTTTGTAATATATATTTTTATTGGGTTTTGTACATTTCATGTACTATATCTTAAATATATGTAGACCTTCTACCCAATCAGTGGGCCTGCCATGGCCCCACCCCATGAGATTTAAATCCAGTATAAAAATAGGGAAATGGGCAGCAAGCCCATCCTTAACTAAGGACTGTTAGTAACTGATTAACATGGGGTTTCACACAGTAGATCATGCCCATGTGTTTGTATATGTATGGGTTTCAAATAGGCCATCATCTTCTTTAAGGGAATGAGTCTAGATAGGCTGACTAGAATCCAGGGGATGAATCTGTACCAAAGAACATCTGGGTACCAATTAGTGACTGGATAGGATTTAACATATATGATAGAATGCTAGAAATCCAGGAGGCTTTTCTAATATATTTTTCTGGGAAAAAAAATTCAGATTTTAGTATGATACAGAAAATAGGAACAAACTGAAGATCCTGAGATATTTCAGTGTGAAACTATTGTCAGAATCTAAAAAGTCACATCTTTAAGATGAAATCCTTAATAATTCCCCAAATAGGTTCAATTTTTAAAGGATTTATTGAAATGAACAGAGATAATTATGTTGATTTTAGGAACATCTGGAAAGAAAATCAGGTGATGATGTCCAAGATGAGGAATGTTCAGTTAAATAGTAAAAAGGTTCTTAAGATATAATGTTCAACATGTTAACAATAGTTAACAGTGCTACATTTCATGTGGTTTTGCTTATGGGATACATCTTAAACTGTCTTCTCACTTTATTATATGCACAAAAACACAGAAAATCATCCCATATGCAGAACAGTTATAGGGAAATGCTCTTCAATGTTGAATCATTTTGAATTGAATATTTTGATTTACATAAGAATTATATATCATTTACCATTTTACCTATGAGTGGTAACTCAATAAATCTCAAAAATCATAGTCAAGACATTAGGGTGAATATATTTCAAAGGTGACAAAATCTTATTGATTGCTTCTTGTTATGACTCTTCTGTAATGCCAGTATCAGGCTGTGAGTCCATTTGCTTTAATTCTAAGAGGCTAATGCATGATGCTCCTCATGTTCTTATATTTCTTGGACATCTTTTTGAATTATTCCTCATAATTTGAAATGTTGCTCCTTAATCTGCCATCAGAAGAAAAAAAATCAGTTTTCTTTTTAAGGTATTGGCTACTTGAAAGACTCAAAAAGCTTCAAATTACCTGAGTTTCCTAATGTATTTGTAATATGCAAGATAAAGGCTTTATAATCCTCATTCAAAAGAGAAAATTCCAAATACAATACAAAATAGCTGGGCGTGGTGGTGCACGCCTTTAATCCTAGCACTCAGGAGGCAGAGGCATGAGGATCTTTGTGAGTTCAAGGCCAGCCTGGTCTACAGAGTGAGATCCAGGACAGCTTCGGCTACAGGGAGACCCTGTCTCAAAAAGACCAAAACAAAACAAAACAAAAAAATGAGGTGATGACGTGTAAATACCATGATGTGTATTTATTTTCTTGAGGACTTGCATTGCATGTATTTGTCATTTGGGATTGTACAACCTCCATGATTCAGCCAAAATTGAACATCTACTTACAATCACCTTCATCTCTTCAGGGAAATCAACTGTTTACTTTTTTACTCGCAGATTTTTTAATATTAATGTTACACAGAGTCTATCATTAGGCTTTTTAAATTGCTTTAGTAAAAATTGTCAAGAACTATATTAACATACTTCAGTATTAAAAATTCCTAATATTTGTACCAAATAATTCTTTTTTTTTTAAATTTACTGTCTGGATACAAATACTTCATGCCTATGTGCTTGTATATGTATGAGTATGTCTTAACTTAATGTAAGCAAATTTTCATTCATAGTCCTGTTGAAGATCAGGTCAATGCCATTGACTACAAATTCTTCTCTTTCCTCTATGCCTATGATGCATAAATGTGGTATTTTCACTGTATCTCATATTTCCTACATATTTCATTTCTGTAGGTTTCTTTTTATTTTTTTTTCATATTTTTTGAATTGTATAATGCTTCAACTTTATCTGTTAGTCTTATTTTATTTTTTAGAAGAAATAAAGACAAGTTTATTTTGCCAAGTTATTTTGTTAATATTTGCTTTTTTTGTATATTTTAGTGAATATTTTGTGGATTTTCAACAATAAATCTTTTTTTTTTTTTTGGTCTTTTCGAGACAGGGTCTCCCTGTAGCTCCAGCTGTCCTGAAACTCACTCTGTAGACTAGGCTGGCCTTGAACTCACAAAGATCCGCCTGCCTCTGCCTCCCAAGTGCTAGGATTAAAGGCATGCGCCACCACGCCTGGCTAACAATAAATCTTAATCATCCTTGTACCCCATTTCCTATCCACACTTATCCATATCCCCCACATAATATTCATATATTCTGTCATTTTTTTAAGGTCTGTCAAGCAAAGTTCATGTACCAATGTCCCTCAGTGAATGTTCATCCACTGGAGTCTAGTCACTTTTCTAGATTCTCTCCCTTAAATAAAATCAATGCTCCCTCACCCAGCAGAAATCAGCCTTCCAATAGCTATTTGGCTAAGTTTGGAGTGTGCTGCCAATTTCACCAGTTCTATGTTGGGTTTTTGTTTGGTTGGATTTGCATGGGTCTCATCCATGCTGACATCATGAGCAAGGTCCCAGAGGCCAGGAAGACCCTGTTTCCTTGTGATCCTTACAACCTTTCTGCCACCTCTTCTGCAATGATCCATGAGCCATGGCTGACTGAGGTTTAATATAGGAGTCTAATTCAGGCATATGCTCTTTAAAGTCTGTTATTCTCTATAATTTGGCCAGTTGAGGCCTTCTGTATGCACAGTACTTGATATTCTAGTTTCCATTTCATTCATTCTATTGATGAGAGATTTTCCTGTAATTTAAAATTTATTTATTGTGTTTTTTCCAATTCTATCTTCGTTTTAGACTGAGATTTCTTCAATGTTCCTATCACTTTTATGCATTCACTTTTGAATCCTGAATTGTCATTGTCATTTCTGTCATAAGAATATCTGTATTTTCTTGAGCTTCATTCAGTTGTTTATCCCTATCCTCTTTGAATTCTTTGGGTTGTTTGTGTTTTCTTTAAATTCATTGAATTTTTGGTAATGTTTAAGACTGGCTTAAATTTGGTTTTCTTGGGTTCCAGTAGGCAGTTCTCATTGTAGAACAGTTCTACAGGACAGGTGGTACCATATTACTTATTTTTTTTCATATTATTTCTATTTCTCCATTTTGGTCTTGACATGCAGATTTCTTTTGTTGCTTGTGTTTGTGGCATGAAACTTAAGCTAGCTTTTCTGAGTTGAAGTTTGAATCTATTTATATTTTGATATATTTCAGTATATTGAGTAAAATTATTTCAAAAATTCTATAAGGTAGAATGAAATATTTCTTTAATGACAGCAGTCTGTGTTATGACCACTAGCCTGTGAGTTCTAGCATGACCAACATTTTCCAGCCAATCTTGACTACATATTGGTATTATATACTCTAAAACCAAGAAACTAGAAACAAAATTAAATTTTGCATTGAAATTAAGATTCTCTCATATACTTAAGGAGTTCATGGCTGCAAATGGTGATTTCAAAATTAATAGTTGAGTGCTCTTATTGCAACAGGACATAGACAAATCTTTATTTTTTAGCTCCGGTCAGCGAATGATGTGAAAGAGGGGGCAGAAATAATGTATGAGTGAGATTATTGAGAGACAAAAAAAAAAAAAAAGCTGGGGAATGCCAGGTTCTGGCCAAGCCATAGCCATTACAATCACAAGTCTATAACATTCATCGATACATAAAATCTCAAAAGAATGCGATCATGGAGATGGACAGATGGGTCAGTGGTTAAAAGCACTGAGTGCACTTTTCCAAGATGGTAATTCCCAACGTGGAGGGCACATGCTGAGCAGCTAATGGAAAAGTTGGGAAGGGAGACTTAGGGGCTCCCCAGAGCATTGGGAAGCATCAGAGGTGGTCCAAGGGCATTTGGATCCTTAAAAACTACAGTTTGGCACTACAGACATCACCCGAGGGTGTCAGTAGACAACAGGGATTACCCCTCCACCCCCATGTCAGATCAACCTTCTCTCCTAAGTACAGAACTTGGCACTGGCCCTGGAGGATCAGTAGGTAGATTAAGGGTGGTGTACAGTGACTCCATGAGTACATCTTACTGGGTGGGTTATTGGGGCACATCACCCCACTTGGATGTGGGGGAATCCAGCTGAATTGGAGTTAAAGTGTTGTGATCTTCCGCCCAAAGGACCAGGAGGGCCTTGGACCCTCAGGCTGTGGTTCTACGGGCCTGGGGGCTTGGGGTGGCTTGGGTGTTGGGTGGCTTAGCCCATTGAGCAAACTGTTTTCTGGTTGGGTGAGGGGTTTTGGTCTGTACATTGTTTGGATAGAGTTGAGATTTTGGAACCTTAAGTATCCACACCTCTACATCAATTAAGAAGGCAATAAACATCTGAAGAATATAACCCAAATCAATGTCAGCTCATTAAACATGTAAGTTTCACATTAGAACCATTCCCAGCAGAAGCTACCTAAATGCTTAAAGCTCAACAAAAGAAACTCAGTTGGATCTCTACCAAGTACTAATAGTCCTATTCAAGTACCCTCTAATGAAGACCCCTTGGATAAAACTCAAGGTACAGATCTCAAAAGAACAATTATGAATATTAGATAAATTAAAGAGTTGAGAGAAATTAATGAGCTTATAAACAAGGAAATCTGGGACCTAAGAGAATACAGAGATAACTTGAAAGAGGACAATGATAAATTGTGGAATGAAATTACAAAAGATATAAAAACAGTAAAGAAAATTTAAGTTGAAATGAAAAAAAGTAATACAACATTCCACAGCAACTTGGAAAGGATGATAGAATTCTTAATAATAGAATAGATGACATAGAACATGGAATATCAAGATTGGAATTCAATATGGAATAATTAGACAAATCAAGTAAAGATTATTAAAAAATAAAAAAAAAACACAAGAATGGAACAGCCAGGGGCAGTGGGATACTTTGAGATCAAACCTATGAATCATAGGGATAGGAGAGAAGGAAAACTTACAAGATAACAATATGGCCTAGGTCTCCAACAAAATTTTAGAGGAAAATTTTCCCAAATTAAAGGGATACCTATACAAGTATTAGAAGCATATACAACACCAAGCAGACAGAATCAGAAAAGAAATTCTCTATGGTATATTATAGTAAAAACACAAGATTTTCAAAGAAAAGAAAGGATACTGAGGGCTGTAAAAGAAAAACAACAAATTACCTACAAAGGAAAGCCTATCAGAATTATAGCAGATTTCTCAATGCAGATGACAAAAGCCAGAAGAGCCTTGCTCTAAAATAATCCCAGTTCTAAAAGACCATAGATGCCAACCCAGATTACTTTATCCAGCAAAAAAATATATTATAATTGATGGAGAAAGTAAAATGTTCCATGATATAAATAAGTTGAAATAATTCCTCTCCAATAAGCCATGCCTGCAGAGAATACTTCAAGCAATGTAAAGAGTGGAGGCAGGGGATGGCTAGAGCCAATCAACACCAGAAGACAAATGATACTACCACTATGGAAATAAAAACTTATGGTAAGAATGTATGAGAAATCAAAATGATTGGAAGCAATTTAATTCTCTCAACAACAGTTTTAAGTATCAATGGACTGAAGTCTCCAATTAAGAGCATAGACTTGCCAGGTATGGTGGTGCAAGCCTTTAATCCTAGCACTTGGGAGGCAGAGACAGGCAGATCTCTGTGAGTTCAAGGCCAGGCTGGTCTACAGAGTGAGTTCCAGGACAGCTGGGTCTACAGGGAGAGCCTGTCTCAAAAAGACCAAGAGAGAGAGAGAGAGAGAGAGAGAGAGAGAGAGAGAGAGAGAGAGAGA
>VZQC01010027.1:2072588-2101890 GCA_009823505.1 Rhizomys pruinosus
AGATGCAGAAAACTTACGGCAGAATGCATGATCTGGGATGGGTAGGGGTGGGGTGGGGGGAAGGGAAGGGGATATATGCCTGAACTGAATTGGAAAATGATGTATGAAATACACAAAGCATCAATAAAAAAAAATAAAATAAAATAAAATAAAATAAAAAAAAGAAAGAAGACATCATGAGCTTTGCAGGAAAATGGCTGGAGCTAGAGGACATCATGCTGAGTGAAGTAACACAGTCCCAGAAAAACAAACAACGAATGGTATCCCTCATCTGTGGATGCTAGTGCCAATTTCCTAGTTGTAAATATTTCTTGTGTAGGGCTCCCTGAGCTTTTGTCTAAAGCAGTTGAGCGTAATGTATATTATAAACAACAACAACAACAGAAAGGACTGCATCAAAGAACTGACTGAAACAGTGAACTTCTGCTCAAAACAGTCAACTTCCTCATGGAGAATATTGAGAAAGACTGAGAAAGAGATGAAAAACATGTTTGGCAGAATGCACGAGCTCTGGCAGGGTGGGGGAATGGGCAGGAACAAGGGTCTAGATTTGTTAAAAAAATAAAAGTAAATTTATGTGAAAAAAATAATAAATTAAAAACAAAAACAAAAACAAAAAATAAATCTTAAATATGCATAAATAAAAGAAAGAAAACCCATCTTTTTTATGTTGTTTTGTTTTGTTTTCTTGTCTCCAAGAAACTTACCTCACCTTTAAAGATAAATATTATCTCAAGGTGATAGGAGGGTAAAAATAATACAAATAAATGGCACTAAGGAAAAGGAAGAGTCGCTATGTTAATACTAGATAAAACAGAATTCAAACACTTTGTTTTGTGTGGGGGATATTTGATCACTAGGTGGAACATCTTTGAGACAGACAGCTTTTGCCAGACCTATGTGGTGTGTTTCCGAATATCTGGAAAGATTTGGTTGGCCAGAGCCTGTCCCAGGACTTCTAGGGTCACTTTAAGGTTTTTATTTTGTGGTGATATGCTTGGGGGAACTGCCCCCTTTGGTTGCATGGGTATAAATATTGCAAAGTTTAATAGAAAATAAGATAATTCTATTGCATTGAAGTGGTTAAATGTTTCTAGAATGGAATGGTGTAAACTTTACTAATGGTCTAAGTGGGATTATAACTATACAAGGTTTGGTTAGTTTTCTGTCCATTCCTTGCTTGTACTGGATTTCTAGTTGTAGATCTTGATTAAAGGTGTATAGGCATGTAATGGGTTACCTTTACTGAAAGATGTTTTTTGGTCTTTGTCTATTATGTAAGTGTTCTTTTTTGTTTGTTTGTTTTGAGAAAAGGTCTCCCTGTAGCCCCAGCTGGCCTGGAACTCATTCTGTAGACCAAGATAGACTTGAATTTACAGAGATCTACTTCCTCTCCCTCCCAGGTGTTGAGATTAAAGGCCTGTGCCACCACACCCCTCATGTGTTACTTTTGATATCTGTTCTTCCCATTTCAATATAACTTGAGTCAAGAAAAGCTGGGTTTACTTCCCTGAACTAGTGGCATGCGTCCCAGAAGGAGACAGTTTGGATGGACTTGGTAATTTTTTTCAGCTTAATTCCTGTCAATAGATATGTTCCTTGCTGTTGGAAAACCCCAGGATATGGGATTTGGGAAAGTAAAAAAAAAACTAATTCTGTTTGTACTAGCTTATTTATATTTAAGATATGCCTAAAATTGTTTAAATTTCTCTTATCAGCTCTGCCTGCTTATCCTATGGTGTTAAATTTCTTCCAGGCAATGTTTATGCAAGGCTTCTTGGGCTTTTCTTCAAGATCTATCTAAATACGATATAGTAATTAAAATACCATATTGGTATAACTTAACTTTTTTGGATTCTTAATACTTATACCTAAGGCCCATACCAGTTTCATCAAAGGATTTAAGAGACAAGTTTGTTCTTTACCCTCTGAGGTCAATTAGTCCCAGGGGATTTTATATGAGGCTATCTCTTTTTTTATATAATACATTCAAATTTTATTTACTCTCACACAGGTTAATTTGATAATTCTAACTCTGTCCTGTCCTAAGCCTATCTACCCAAGGCTGTTGTCCTACCCAGCATTCTCTTAGTCTCTTGGAGAAGATGGACGTGTTTAGGGAGTTCCAAGAAGCCAGTTGATTGGCTGAAGCAGATCTCTCTTGGACCTTGGGCTGTGGAAGCTCTTGCAGGTGGGTCTGAACAGCTGCAGTGGCCAGCAAGGTCAATGTGGATTTCAGTCAAATTGGGGTCATGAGGGGAAACATGTTCCAGTGTTCTCAGGTGAGAACTTCTTAGCGGCATCTCACAGCAGGTCCTCCAAGGGGGAGTGAGACCAAAGTCAATCTCCACTTCCCAGCCTCAGTAGCTGGTACCCAGGCCAGAACTCGGTCCCAGAAGTTAATCTCAGGCTTCCGTCTCAGGATCCCAATTCATGATAAGCGGGTTATCTGCTATCTGAGTTCATGCTCTTATCCTGGGGACCAGGGTCTGGTTTCTGGATCTGTGCTGGATGCCTACTCATCTGTCCAAGATCGGCTTTGTGCTCTTCTGGGTCCCCTCCTTTTGCTAGTTCCAGGGCCCCTGCTGTGGCTCAGGAATCCTTCCTCCCTCTCCTGTGCCCCAAACACCTGAGAATTTTGCAGACCTGTCTGGTCCTTGCAGTGCAGCACTGGAACACCCCCCCCCACCCCAGGTTCAAGGTTCCAGCCCTCTGGCCTTGGAAAGGGCCTGGCCTTTGAAGAACTCATGAGAGATTTTGGTAATCCAGTATATTTATAGTCGGAATTATCTATCTAACCCATGCAGGATATAATATCAGGAGGCTGACCATAAAAGGCAAGGAATACCTACTCCCAAAAGGATGAAACAACCGTAGAAAATTTTGTATTTCAAGAACAGGACACGAAAAATGCACTCCCACCTGTCCACCATCATAAAACTTTTTTTTGGTTTTTTTTTTTTTTTTTTTTTTTTTTTTTTTTTTTTTTTTTTTTTTTCTTCCTTTTTAAAAATTTTTCCAGTAATACCGTCCCTGGTATCCCTCCTTAATGAATGTACTTTATTATCTTTGTTCCATTAGGTGTATGTGTCCTGCAGGTGTGCTGCTGTCACTCAGCCACTTACTCAGCCAGGGTTTTCAGAAGAATTTGGATGTATTGGGTAAAAAAATAACCTCTTTCTTTAAGGGATATAAGGTTTAGAGGACATTAGTTTTTTTTTTTTTTTTTTTTTTTTTTTTTTTTGTCTTTTGAGACAGTGTCTCCCTTTTGAGACAGAGTCCTGGAACTCATTCAACACTTGCCTGAATCCCTACCAGTCTCTCTGCCTTCCAAGGGCTGCTCTTTTGTTCAACTTCCTCCAAAGGTTCTCATTCCCAAGGAACATTCATAGCCATGACTTTGGGATATGTGAGAGGTAGAGCAAAGGGTCACAGTGTAGTGAGGGAGTAATGAGGGAGGGCTTTTCCCTGAAGGACGACGAATAAAGAGCCCCCCACTCAGTGCCCGTATGTTTGGACACAGCAATGACAGGATGAATGTAAGAGAAACATTTAAACATCTATTATTTATTTATTTTTTAAAATCATGAATATTGGTGCATGTGTGTTCTGGGTGTGGAGGATTTTTGCCACGAATGAAGGTGATGATGAAAGCCAGAGAGAGTGTTATATCCCTGGAAATTTAGTTATAGATGTTTGGGGTGTCTCCCAATATGCCTGCTAGAACTGACCTCAGGTTCTCTGCTACAGGAGTACCTGCTCCTAACCTCTGACCCAAGTCTCCAGGCCCCATTAATTAAAAAAAAAAGTAATGATCTCAGGGCCGGGCATGGTGGCATATGCCTTTAATCCTAGCACTTGGGAGGCAGAGGCAGGGTTAGGTTTATCAACAAGGATCATGGCAAGAGTTCACTGCAGGTTTTCAAGGACAAGTGAAAGTTTGAAATACTTTGTATATAGATTAATTTACCGCACTCGACCACTCTAAAAAGATGATAGGGAGGTGAATACATAATTGCATACAACTGGAATTATAAGGAGTCAAGAAAACTTGTAATAGAAATGTAAAAGTCAGACAAGTAATGAAGTGTTCTTTGTAATTTTTTTCTGTTTCATGAGCCTTAGGTGTAGAGGTTCCATTTTCTGATGGAAAATGTCTATTAAAGAGATAGTTGATGCCTTTGCTTATCTTTATTCCCAGAAATTTTGTAGCCGTAGTGAACGGGTTTACATGTATCCTTTTCTCCAATTGCTTGTTATTGGTGTATAGGCTACTATATATTATTCTTTGAGGGAAAGGTGATGCAGGATCTCAGTATTTGCTCCAGGTCACTCTGGAATTTCTCACTGTATAAAATAGGCATTTTTGGAACTTTCTACATATCCCAAGATGGCCATCCACTCATAACCCAACTGCTTCAGTCTGCCAAGTTCCAGGACAATGCCTGTAATGTTACCACCACACACTTCAGATGTAACATGTAAATTTAAGCATGTTTTGGGCCTTTAACTTCTGCAAATTGTACCGGAGCTTTTTGTTTCATGTTCAATTATTTCCACACCTTTCTTTCTTTCTTTTTTTTTTTTTTTTTTTTTTCGGGTCTTTTTGGATACAGGGTCTTCCTGTAGCCTCCAGTTGGTTCTGAACTGACAAAGAATCCACCTGCTTCTGCCTCCCAAGTGCTAGGATTAAAAGCATGTGCCACTAAAATGATGATGAATAAAACAACATGGGCTGGGGCTGGAGAGATGGCCTAGCGGTTAAGAGCACTGAAACCGCTGCTTTTACAGAAGACCCGGGTTCAAATCCCAACACTCACATGGAGCCGAGAACCGTCTGAAAGCTCCAATTTCCAGGAGAACTCCAGTTCCAGGGGAATCCAACACTTTCTTCTGACCTCCACGGCATTGCACAACATGGGTGCACAAACTTACATGCATACAGTACATTGATACACATACAGAAAAAAATAAATGCTGGGCGTGGGTGGCTCACGCCTTTAAAAAAACAACAACAACACGGGCTGCTCTTTCTTCCTTTGAACAAACCTCCTCTAATTTCACTTTGCAATTTAACTGCCCAACCGAAGTGTTATCCACAGCCATGGAGGAAGTTACCAATATAAAGTGCCGAGGGATCCTGTCTGTGATTTGTTGGAACTAAAGAATCACACTAAATATGGCTTCTGCTCTGAGATTATTCTGAATTAAATAATTTAGATCTCAGAGTTGTAGATGCTCACTATTCTTTAGTTTCATTGAATTTAATTTGTAGGGACCTATCCCTTTTACTATGTATCTCCATTAGTCACCTCATAATCATCCTCAATCTTAAGCACTGAAACAGTATGCAGAATGAGACACCACATTCCTGACCATACTATACTAACCAACAATAAGTAATAACCACGACTTCAGAATAAACCTTTACCTGTATCTGCACGGACACAAATCAGTATAAAGGTCACTCTCACTTTCTAGCCATAACTGCAATTTAGAATTGGTGGTTATTGGCTATATCTTTATAAATAGCAGTTATATAAGCAAAAGATTCCAGACATCAGAGACATAGGTGAGAGTGAATTAGATGTGTAATAGTAGCTAATGAGATGTAAGGAGATTATGCCATTGCTGCATGTGCACCTAGGCATATGTTTTTCTCTGACTTGGTTCTTAAACTCTAACACTTAAGACTATCATTAGATCAAAAAGACACATCATTGTGAACACTGTCTAGATACATTTCAGTCGTCATGTTTGACTTATATTTCTATACTTTGCTGTAAGAAATTTTCTGTTACGATGTCATATATTCCTAGTCTGAGAGAAGAGAACCATGTTATTAGGTGATGAGCTTAATTTGTGAGTTCGCTCTTGCAGAGGACCTGGGTTCGATCCCCAACACCCACATGGCGCGGCCCGAGAGCCAATCTAAAACTGCCAATTCGAGGAGAATATCCCAGTTCCAAGGGGAATCCCCGACACCTTCTTCTGACTCCGCGGCATTGCAACGACAAACGGGGTGCGACAAATTTGCATTTGCAGACAGTTAACAATTCATACACAACATTAAATAAATAAAATTAATTTAAAAGTTTAAAAAAATTTGTGAGTTCTGTTTCATACAATTTAATTACCATACAGACAGTCTATCAGGGTATTTCCATCAAAGAATATCTTGAGGGAGAGGATACCCCTTCTGAATGGGTGTCATCTACAATTATAACTTTAAAGAGTTCTGAGAGGGCTGGAGAGGATGGCCTAGCAGGGTCAAAGAGCAACCGACCGCATCTTGCAAGAGGACCCGGGTTTATCCCCCAGCACCCACATGGGGCTGAGAACGTCTGACTCCAATTCCAGGAGAACTCCGCTCCAGGGGAATCCGACACCTCACTTCTGATCCGCGCATTGCATCTGCTAGGATCGATACGGGGTGCCGAGGCTTGCATGCGACAGTACTATTGTGTACATACATACAGATTTAATAATTAATAAAGAAATTTTTTTAAAAAAGAGTTCTGAAGAAAAAGGATTTCTGTTATCTTTATATTTTTGCTTCTTTCTGGTAACTGTGTGTATCCATGCTACATATGCATAGCTACTGAGTCCAATAAATATTGACTACATTTGTATATATTTAGATGTGAAAATGCCGGATTGGAAAATCTATCTCAGTAGGAATCGTTACTGGGAGAACTGATTCTACGACTGACGTGAGGACATTATATTACGTGTCCCCCACCTTGGGGGGACTCACAATATTTCTGCTCCCACATTTTTACAAAAACCTCGAGGGGAGGGGTGTGATACAGATGTCCTACTGTGCACTCCATGGTGTTTTATTCAATGACTGACAAGAGTTGAGAGTCTCTGAATTAATTGCCTTCGTAGACGCAAAAGAAGCTTCTTTTGATGAGGGTTGAAGATGTATAATCTACTGACCTCTAATGTCATTAAGTCATTTAATGACTTTAGAAATACTAGTACATTGGAATGCACTCTACAATCTGCTGAACTGTAGGTATCATCTGTTGTCTCTTTAGTCTTGAGATTTAGTCTCTCCCAAGAACATACTAACTCAACTAAAAGATCCTTAAAATATCTCACGTTTTCTTTTTAATAGAAAGTAAGCATAACATGAATGATCTCTATACACAGGAATAGCAGGTATCCACCAGAAATTTGCCTTCAGTAAACACTGATAATACAAAGCCTCGATAAATAATGGGATTGTAAAGAAAAGGAGCCACTAAATAAAAATAATTAGAAAAATAAAAAAAATTAACCAATTTAAACGAAATAAAACAATAAAACAATAATATTAAAATGGACACGGAGTACAGTGTGAAAACATAATGTATTTTAATTGACATTTTCATTTTAAAGATAAGTTGTGTAAATTATGTTAACTATCCTATCTGTTTGAGCCTTAGTAGTACTGTTATAAAATAAATTACATTCAAACTAATTAAATCTATGATTTATTTTTAATTAAAATTTAAGGTATCTGAGAAACAATGTGTGATGCACACGTTTAAAAACTGCAGTGTCAATAGATGGAGCAGAAGCTGAACAGAGACTTTCCAAGTGAGGAACTTGAGATGCCTGAGAAACACCTTAGAAGTGTTAAACATCAACTAATCATTAAAGATAAAATGCAAAATCAAAACCCATTTAAGATCATCTTAGCTCCAATAAAACCCACTAGGATCAGAAAACAAATGATTACCAAGTGCTGCGAAGAGGTTGGGTGGAGGAAAAGGGAACACTCAATCCACATGTGGTGGGCAATGTAACCTGGTACAGTACACCTATGGAACGCAGTGTGGAGGCGCCTTGGAAAGACTTGGAATGAACTTGCCACCCGACCCGCCCTACCACTTTTCCTGGGCATGTACCTCCCCAGACTCACCCTGAGGAGAATACATGCATGGCCATCTTTATTTTCAGCTCTCTTCACAACAGCAAGGAAGCGGAACAACCAAATGCCCCCAATCATGGATGCAGTGGATAGAGAAAAAGGTGGTACATCTACACAAGGAGTTTCTAAGACAGCAGTCAGTAAGAAACCGATGGACAAGATAATGAGATTTGCAGGAAATATGGCGTGGAAGTGCCTAGAGGACATCGAGCTTGCGTGATCGAAGTAACACAATCCAAAAAAAAATGACAAGATGGTATCCCTCATCTGTGGATTGCTAGTGAGCAATTACCTAGTTCGTAAGTAATTTCCTTGTGCATGGCCCCTTGAGCTTTTGTCACAAGCAGCTGGGGTGATGCTGATGAAACAAACACCAAACGTAAGAATGAACAACATAGCAACTAAAGAAACATGAAACGAGACAGTGTAAGACTTTGTTCTGCTCAACAACAGTCAACTTCCTCATGGAGATATCGGAAAGACTGAGGAGTAAGAGATAGAAAGCATGTTGGCCAGAATGCATGAGCTCTGGTGGTGGTGGGGGAATGGAGGGGACACAGGGTCTAGATTTGATATAAAAAAATCAAAAAATACAATTTTCATGTGAAAAAAAATAACAATAAAACAATAAAACAAAACAAAAATCACACAAATAAAAACTGAGTGGAACTCCTAGGGAATGGAGTGTGAAACAATAAACCACTATTCATTATTCGTATACTCGATGGCAACTGCGGGATTTGGAAAGTGTATAACATTCTTGCAAAGAAGGACAAGGAAAGTTAGAATAAAATACACGGAATGTCAGATTAACATATTATTTCAAGAGATAAATCTAATTCTTCCATAGCTGATGCCATCCTATTATTACTTTAATCAATGGAAACTATATTACTTGATAATGTGTGCAGTCATAATTAACAAAAGAAAAAATATACTTACTGTCTTAATGTTACACACAAGGAGGTTAATGATTAGGGAAAGACTGTCAAGTTTGCTCAGTGTTTAAAGACTCTTGCAACAAAATCCACTCAACTATGAGTGTCTAAGACCTGATCTTGATTACTGAAACCTGTGAAAATGAAGAATTGTGCTGCCTATTCCATGTACTCTTATCTCACCATGTACATTATAGCACACATGCCCCACCACACATAAGCACACACATACACACACACACACAACACACAAAACACACAGACGTCCCACACAAATGGAGTATAACTATTTGTTTAATTTCTTTTTAAATTTATATTTTGTATGTGATTGAATGTACTGTCTGTATGCAGGTTTGTGCACCTGTAATAGGACGTGCCGCGGAAGGTCAGAAGAGGGTCTCCGAGTTCCCTGGAACTGAAGTTCTACTGGAATTCGGAGTTAAAGACGGTTTTCTTAGCCGCCATGTGGGTGCTGGGCGGCCGATCGAGAAGAACCCGGGTCCTCCTAAAAGAGCAGTTAGCCTCTTAACTGCTAGGCTATCTCCCTGGTCCTTTGTACTAATGTGGGTCATGGGCCAACGACCGCTTCTCCTTTCTTTCTGTGAGCTTCAATGGCTAGTTGGTTGCCGTGGTCGTTATTGGACTTCTGAAAGTCCACCAGTTGGTGTTGGGATTGCTCAGTTCCCGTTGTTCCTTCAGCCGAGCCAGCTGATTTGCCATTTTTCCCAGTTTGTTGGATTATCGATGTAAGTATCCCTTGATAGTCCCTTGATGGATTGGAGAAAGAAGCTTCATACTAATTGATGGATGCAGAAGCCACACATCTATAGATAGTATTTTCACAGTTGACTTGGAAATATGTAGTAGGTTTTCCACTAGGGTCTTTGACTCTCCTAGTTCATTAGCTGTTAGCTAGATTCCTAGAGTCAGGCACAATTTCATTCCCATTGATCAGGACATAAGCCCAATTAGTTACTAGATTCTGTTAAGGTATAAGTGATATTATTGCCAGGCTTGGTGGCAGAGGCACTTGATTCAGCACTCAGTTGGGGTTAGAGGCAATCAGTTCTCTGTGAGTTCAAGGATAATCCTTGTTAAGTAGTGATTTCAAGGTTATCACTGATCTACATAGTGAGTTCCAGGCCAGGAAGGGGTAAAGGGGAAGACCATATTTCAAAAGACACCAAGACCTCCTATGGAACCATAGGGATAGTCTCAGAATGGTCACGTTCTTGATCTGTGTTTTGCAAAGTACTGTACAGAGTGACTGAAGGACCTGTTGATGCAACCCATTAGACTTTTTGTTTTTGTGTTCTTTTGGCGAGAAAGGCGTCTCCTCTCTGGGTATAGCCACACCAGCTGTCTGCCGGGGATCTCACTCCGCGATTGGTAGAGCAGTTGCGCTGGCTTGTAACCTGAACTGACAACGATCACGCCTGCACGTCACTGCGTCTTCCAAGTGCCTAGGAATTTAAGGGGAGGCGTGCCACCACCATTCAACTTCGCGCGGCTCTTTTGATGACTTTTATTCATTGGCAATTTGCATTGCAGACAAGTGAAAATTACAATTCCAGAGCAATGGAAGCATCAAGTTTTATTTCAGGTAATGCACAAAACCAATCGCTTCTATGTCATTTCTTGAGCTAGAGTTCAGTATTGTGACGCCTTTCCCTCCAAGTACGTTCCTTTTCGAGCTATTCCCGAAGTCCTTCGAGATTGCAATAATGAACGTTGAATTGCCTTATTAAATATTTAAGAGTGTATTCTTGGAATTCTTTGATCAGCCAATTCAAAAGAAGAATTCCCACATGAGCCTTGACACTCTATGACTAGGACGGGATTCTCGGATGTCGACCCTTGTATTATCACCTTCCCGAATTTATATAAATTATCTTTATTGGTCATGCAGTGTTTGTCGACCTTTCATCAATTTTCTTTGACCTCAAATCCTAAGACGTCATTGCCCCATGTTATAACATACACCCGTTACATGCCGCACAATGCTCTGGCAATAGAGCTCTTGGACTAGTTATAATATCTTAAGTAATCATTTGCAATAATTCTTTTTCACAGGGCCCTTTGCAAACTCTTTATATTACCGTTATCGAGTGCAAAATAATTTGTAGTTTTGGCTAACAGTTTGGTCTGTTTTTTTATTGGTTTTCTTCGCGTCTTTGCATCCTGCTTCTCTCCGCTCTTTTTGTCACTTCTTGTGTCCCTCATTTTATTTATGCTATTCTAAAATATATTTGCATATTTATACACTCACAGGACTAAATAAAAAGTTTTATCCAATTCACTCGTCTGAAATTATGGTATTAGACCTTAATATATTCCAGCATTTAATCCTAATAACATTTACTTCTTTAGGCCTATGGACACATTTACATCAGATAATTCTGGCAGCTCCAGCCGTGTAAAAAAGTTTAATGAAAATGGATATAACGGATTGAAAACATAACTTCCATTATTCATATATGGTAATTAAAATATGCGAATACAAGTGGTATACAAGGACAAATCTAGAGCCCATTAAGGATTCACAGATTGAGCGATAACCACGCCCAGTTGCTATTCAAGATCTGCTGAATATATCATAATCAAGTTGCTCCAGCTCTTTGGCCTCTAGCCAACCTAGGGGGATTTGGTGTTAGCACACCGCAACTTACAAGCACTGAAGTCCAACGAGATATGGAAGGAGAAAACCACATTATCTTTTTCCGCTTAACAGATCCGATCTCTATCGGAAACTCATGGTCTGTTTAATTTTTCTGGAAACTAGGTCCAGTATTAATTTCAGCTTAACCGAGTAATGGACTACCCTTCTCGTCCAAGCCTATTAGAGTGGTCCCAAGAGTAAATATGCATGGCAAGAAAAGTACTTTGAAAAGGAATGTGCATACCAGATGAATTCAAATTTATGTCCCCATTATGATGTATTGGACATGAAACTTACAAGAAGGAATGCACTAAAACTCACTGAAAAAGAAGCAGAGCAAGTCAGTTTGTGATCAAAGAATTCTTCTTAAGGTCTTTCTCAGGGAAATTTTAACATCTTTGTTCCTTAGGCTGTAGATTAATGGATTCACCATGGGAACCACGAATGCCATAAAAGATGGAAGATATTTTTCCATCATCCTTAGAACTTGCTGAGGAAGGTTTGAGATACATAAATCCACTTGATCCAAAAAAGAGAGAAACAGCAAGTAAGTGGGAACTGCAGGTGCTGAAGGCTTTGTACCTGCCTTCAGTAGACCTCATTTGAAGGATCTTAGAGAGGATGAAACCATAAGAGGTAAAGATGATGACACTGGGCACAATGATGTCTTTTCCACCTGCAATTAATAACTCTACCTCATTGACAAAGGTGCTGGTGCAAGAGAGCTGGAACAGAGGGAGGAGATCACAGAAATAGTGGTTGATGATATTCCTGTCACAAAAGGTCAGTCTCAGCATACACCCAGTGTGGAACACAGCACCAGTGAGTCCCATTAACTATGTACCAAGCATTAGATAGGAACACACTTTAGGGGACATGGCAGTGTTATACAGAAGTGGATTGCAAATAGCAACATAGCGATCATAGGCCATTGACGTCAGGATATAAACATTAGAATATGCAAAAAAAAGGAAAAGAAATAAAGTTGGGTCATACATCCCATATAAGAGATCATATTCTTGCTTAGTATAAAATTCATCAGCATTTTTGGTGTTAAAACAGAAGAATAACAGAGGTCTGTGAAAGGCAAGTTAATGAGGAAAAAATACATAGGAGTGTGAAGGTGTGAATTCTGGATAATGATAACAATCAAAGTCAAATTTCCTAATGCAGTTATCAGATACATTACTAGAAAGAGAAAGAAGAGAGGTATTTGGAGCTCAGGCTGATCTGTCAATCCCATGAGAACAAATTCCATTACCAGTGAACCCTTTTCCACTGCCATTTCTCTGTAAGATTATCTGTGGAGACAGAAATTAGAAGAGCATATTTAACTTTTGACTGTTATTGACACTCAGAATGAAGGCCAATTTATGGATTCTGAGATTCATCTCCAAATGAGGCTATTAGGAAAGTCCATAAAACACCATATTTCAGGAGAGATACTTGAATAATTTCCCCAGTGAATGAATTTTAAAACATTATATTCACATGAACAGAGGGTAGGGTGTTGGTTCCTGGAAGCAGTGAGAGAGAACAATCAGCTGATATTGTCCAATGTGAAAAAGATTGACTGTGAAACATTAATAACTCCTTCAATTTAATATGAAAAGTTAAACATATTAAAAAATAGCAGTCCTAATATTTAATATAAGTGAATGATAGATGCACTTAAATTCTTATAAAATTTTTGTGTGGTGTGTGTGTATACTAATATATAATAGTATATATAATATATATTATATAAATATATATATATAATCAAACAAAGATCCAAAAAAAGTAAAAAAAAAAAAAAAAAAAATTTTTTTTATTATTATTTTCTTTGTAGTGTATGAATGTATCTGTCCTGCATTCAGGTCTGTTCACCCATGTCGTGCCAATGCCTGTGGAGGTCCAGAAAGGTCCGATTCCACCCTGGAACTGGAGTTCTCCCTGGAATTGGAGGTTACAGACGGTTCTTAGCCGCCATGTGAGTGCTGGGGACGAACCTCAGGGTCCTCTGCATAGCGTCTGTGCCTAAAACCACTAGAGCTATCTCTCCACGTCCTGAAGGGGCTCAATTTTTTATTGTTGTTGTTACTTCACAATGAATAACTTGATCAAGAGAACAGGATTATAGATTATGTTAATATGTATAATATTTCAACATATTATTAGTAAATTCATCAATAAAATGAATAAACATCAAGACATTAGTAGAAATAGATTTAAAACCTACTCACCTTAGGAATGAAGAGTGTCAATTCCTACTCATTATTATTAACTCTTTTCTTAGGAAGATAACATGAGGCTCTGAGAGTTCAGTTGCTTTGGTTTTATTATGATACAAAACAAACTTATGTTATCTTATTTCTTGTTTGCCAATATTATAAACTTCCGATTCAACAATTATATAAAAGTATAAACATTCTTGGCTCTTACCACTCTTGAAAATATTTTTTTTAAAAGTTATTTTAATTGATGCATTGTGCATTTCATCACATTTTTCCAATTCAGTTCAGGCTTATTTCCCCTTTCCTCCCCCCTCCCACCGCACCCCAACTCCCAAGATCATGCATTCTGCCATACTGTCCCTCATCTTCTCTCAGTTTTTTTTTTTCCATTTTTAGCTATTAATGTAATCCATGAGTACACAGAGCTCCTTCGCATAACCTATCTGCAGCTGATTGTGCCAACACCTACATCCCCACCATCCAGTGGGTGGGACAGGTTTTTGTTTGGTTCATGTTCAAGTTGACAAAATGAGTGTCCAGACTTACCTTGCTGTAGTTTCACACAATTCACCCCAACGTAGCCCTTACATTCTACCAGCTCCCCTCTTCCACAGTTGTTTTCCCGTAGGGCTTAGAAAAGGGCACAGGTGGATGAGAGTTAAAACAGTCCACTCTCTCTGGAGCTGTTGACTTGGACTGGTGCTAATTTCTGGTTTTTCCTTTCATGGGCTGACAGTTTTGTCCAGGAATAACCTTTCGATCCTACTAATGAAGCACAAGCAATTAGATATATAGGTATTTAAGCAGCAGCATAATATGGTAGGTTACTTTAGCATAGACACATGTTTGGATGATGTTAATCCATGAATTACAATTTTCCCTCTGTTAAATATGACAGGGTCTTACTGTGGCTTATAACATCTCTAAACCTGTAGAGGATGTAAGCTTGTGGCATCAGCCATGGGTTATTTCTCTCAAGGGAGAGCCAATAGCCAATTAGATTTGGGATATACAGGCACATGGCTGCCTCTGGCTGCACAGTATTTCCAGGCAGGTGAGGTGTAGCTGGTGCTGACGGTGGAGTCTTGCTTGACTCAGGGAGACCCATGTTTGCTTTATTGGTTTAAGTGGCCTTTGGTAACACTCTCTGGGCATTCCAGAGCCCATCTGTACACTTGCATGTGTGGTCTCAATACATACCCTCCCATGTTAACTGTCAGGTCTTCGTCAGCAGGTCTTATTGCCTCTCCTCCTCTTGAATATTTTAAGACACCACGAGTTCACCTCAATTAAATTTTATAATGCACTTGGGATACACAAGGGAGTATTCTCAGTCCCTTCCCATAGGAGCAGATATCAGATATAAAATGGAAAGTAGGTGATGGAACGTACATATTAAACAACTACACGTTTTATTTCCTTGGGGAAAATAAGTATTATAGTCATGAATGCCCTTATTTTCTCTTGGGATTGTACATTCTATCTGCTTAAACCAGTATTGAGTTCCTGTTTCCTATTTCACCTTTATTTCTACAGAGAAATTTATTACTTTTTTCCACAATTCAAATGGTACTAATCTACATAGTTAAACTATGAGCTTCATCATAGTTTCTGAAAAACATTCAAGGAGTGCTATAACAGAGTTCAGTAATATCTCTTTTGACAGTTCACCTGAATTATGCTTTGTTATTGTTCATTTTCTGTTCTGGGAATGATGTCACATTCCCATGTGCATTATGTTAGTGCTCCCCAACTAAGTGTCTTTCCTCAGACTTCCAAAATAGCTGTTCATTTGTAGCACCTTTTCAAAGCTCTTAATTTTACATGAAATTTATGCATGAGTATCAAGCCCATCTTTGTTTATAACACAAAATTTTGGCAATAAGTCAAGTCATTTCAATATTTATCATCATGGAAAAGAATGTGGGCCAAATGGTTATAGGCTGTTTAATTTTCCTCCTATGCTTCCTGTTTTTATTTTTTATGAGATTTTGTACATTTAATAAAATAATCTTTTTNAACTTTTTTTTTTTTGGTCTTTTCGAGACATGGTCTCCCTGTAGCCCCAGATGTCCTGGAACTCACTCTGTAGACCAGGCTGGCCTTGAACTCACAAAGATCCACCTGCCTTTGCCTCCCAAGTGCTAGAATTAAAGGTGTGTGCCACCATGCCCAGCTTAATAAGATAATTCTTAGTCAAACTTAGATACCCCCTCCCATTCTTGACTCTCCGACAACCCACCAGACCTCATGTATTCTGTTATTCATCCTAAGTCCTACCCAGTCAAGCATTTGTACCCAGATGCCCTTCAGTGCATATTCATCCACTGGTCAACTGTTAGCCTATCTAGATATCATAAGTAAGGTATACTCTCCCTCACCCAGTACTAATCAGTCTCCAGTGTTTTTCTGCCTAGGGTAGGTCTGTCATCAATTTTTCTCACTGTACTCTGGGCCCTTGTCTGATTGAATTGGCATGGGTCTGGTGCTCAATGCCATCATTGCCACACTTTACCTGTGCAAGTTTTCAGTGGCCTGAAAGCCTCTGATTTCACATATTCATGAACAAGCCCTGTCTCTTACAGTCTTTCTTCCCCCTCCTCTGCAGTGATCCCTGAGCTGTGGGTAGGTGATGTTTAATACATTAGTCTTATCCAGGGACACACACTCTAAGTCGTTTTCTTTAAAATGTGGCCAGTTGTGGCCTTCTGTGTGTTTTGCTCTCTGTTGTATAAGGAAGCTTCACTGATGAGAGTTGAAGAATGCAATAGTTTTCTCTCTACCTGTTGTCCTGCTATATTCAATGATCCTTAGGTGTAGAGGTCCTGCAATAGATTTGTCACCTAGAAGTAGGCATCTCACATAGGTATAATCTCTGTGTTGATGAGTTGTGGGTTTATGCAGAAACCCCCATCTGTTGTAAAAAGAATTTTCTTTGATGAATGGTGTATGATATGTTTGTCTTTAAATACAGAGACCCATATTTAGCATATGGTAAACCTTTGTGTAGGCTTTTCTCTAGGATCTATGTCCTCTTCAGCCATGTGTATTTGGCTGAGTTTACATTCACAACACATAAGTTCACTTCCATTGAGAAGGTTTTAAGTCTGTTAGATAGCTGTTGATTACCCCCCGCCCCCAGATAACCATGCCACTACTGCACCAGTATAGATAATTTGCTGTACTAATTTTTTTTAAAAATATTTTATTGGTGTTTCTGTGTTTCATACATAATTTCTCAGTCCAATTTAGATAGACTCCACTCCCTTTTCCATGCCCCCCACCCCACCTCAGTTCATGCATTCAGCCATACAAGTCTTGCATCTTTTTCTCAGTCTTTTTAAAGATTTTCTCTGCAGAGGTTTATTGTTTGGGAAGAAGTTAACTGTTTCGGTCAGTTCTTTGATCCAGTTCTTTTGTCATTGTTGTGCCCTCCCATTTGTATTGCTCCAAAGTGTGTATATATGTATATATATATATATATATATATATATATATATTCACACACAATAGTACCAACATGTGACCTCTGAAATAAACTGTGTGCTATTCCAAAAATGTTAGTGGATTGGCCAACCACCACTATAAATAAGGAAATGCAATTAAAACCACTTTAACATTTCATCTTACTCTGGTAAGATTAGCTATGATCCTGAAAACAAAGGATACCGTGATGGAGAGGTTGTGGGGAAACAGGAACACTTATCCACTGCTGGTGGGCATGCAAACTTAGGCAACCGCTGTGGAAAGCGGTGTGGAGAACTCTCAAGAAACTGAAAATGAGCCTACCACCTGACCCAGTCATACCACATAAAGTTATGTGACACCACACCTTCTTATGTATATACATTTAAAAAATATTAAAAAAACTCTGAGCTGAAGCTCTACCCCAGTAGACACACTCACAAACACACACACATACACACACACACACACACACACACACATACACACACACACACCACACAACAAGATGGCCTGGAACTTATTCTATAGACAAGGTTGGCCTTGAACTCACAGAGATCCTCCTGCCTCTGCTTCTTGAGTGCTGGAATTAAAGGTGTGTGCAACCATACAAGGCTATGCTTTTGTACAGCAATGGAAACAATCAAGTGAAGAGGAATCCCACAGAGTGGGAGAAAATCTTTACCAACTATATATCTAATAGAGGATTGACTTCCAGAATATGCAAAGAATTCAAATCAAGAAAACAAACAAAAAAAAAAAAAAAATAAGAAATTAAAATGACTAAGGAATAGCTTTAAAAAGTGTTCAACATCCCTAGCAATTAGGGAAATACAAATGAAAACTACTTTAAGGTTTCATCGTACTCCAGTCAGATTTGTCATGATTAAGAAAACGTCTGACAACAAATTCTGGTGAGATTGCAAATTGGAGCAGCCACAATAGTAATCACTGTATAGAATTCTTTTTTAATTTTTTTATTTTTATTATTTGTATGTGTATGAGTGTACTGTCTGCATGTAGGTTGGTGCACCCAGGTCGTGCAATGCCGCAGAGTCAGAATGCCAGGGCATCGAATTCCCCTGGAACTGGAGTTACAGACGGTTCTCAGCTGCCATGTAGATGCTGGGAATTGAACCCGGGTCCTGCAAGAGCAGTCGGTAATCTTAACCACTGAGTCGATCTCTCCAGCCCCAAGAATTCTTAAAAATATGAAAATAGATCTCCCATAATTCGGCTACACCATTTTTGGCACATACCACAAGTACTTCATTTTCTTCTTTTTTTTTTTTTTATTGAGCTTTTGTTATTTCATTTATCATTTTCCAATTCAATTTAAAGCATATTCTCCCCTTACTTCCCCCCGCAACCCCACCACCATCGCAAGATCATGCATTCTGCCATAATGTTCCTGCATCTTTCTCTCAGTTTTTTTTCCATTTTTTAACAATAAGTGATAATTTTATGAGTACAAGCATCCTTTTATATAAAACCAATTTGCAAGCAGTTGTGTCCAAACCCACACAACCCAAGGCTCCCACCATCCAGCTGGGGGGCTTGTATGTTCAATCAAGTTGATCAAATGAGTGTCCAGACTATATTGCTGTAGTTTTACCTTCACCCCAATCGCAGCCCTTACATTCTACCATGCCCCCTCTTACGCAGATTTTTCCCTAGGCTTAGAAAAGTGGCACAGGTGGATGAGAAGCAAAATAGTCTACTTTCTCTGGAGCTGTTGTGTTGGACTCTGGTCAATTCTGGCTGTTTTTCTTTTTTCTACTAAAGAGTAACTTGTCATGTTTACTGTTGGCTTTCAAAACAACCAAGAAATAGAAATGACCTAAAAGTCTACCTCAACAATGTAAAACCAATGAATGCATAATGAAAATGTGGCACATTTACACAACAGTGTTCCATACAATAATAAAAAAATAAATCATTAAAAAAAAAAAAAAAAAAAAAAACTAAATCAGAAAAAAAGAAAATAAAAAGTGATGCATGTTCTCCTTCATTTGTGAATCCTACTTCAAAATCATTAGATGTAACTGTGTGTCCTGATGTAACCTCAGGAAGCAGGAAAATACAAAGGAACCATGGATCAGGGAAAGTTAAGAGCCTGAATGAAGGAGATAGGACATAGGAGTTTTCAAGGGGGAATGAGGATAATGGAGGGATTTTAAGTGGAGAAGGAGAAGGGAGGGCTACAGAAAGGGAAAGAAATGGAGAGCAAAGAGAGATTAAATAGTACTTGGAAGGTGGAAAGCCAAAGGGAAATATATTGTGTAAGTATACTGAAAAATTGTACAGACAATGTGCATATGAATGCATGTCTACTATGGACAGCTCTATTACAAAAAAAAGATGTTACCATGCAAGGGAAACATCTCCTTGAGTTGTTGGTCAGAGTAGTCCAAGAGACTCCAAAAATAACCCAGCCTAAGGCCACAGCCCTTGTTTGTCTCCTGCAACTTGAAAGTAATCCTTTGTTACATAAGATGGAGTGTACTTCAGACGCAGAACTTGAAGCAATTGCTGGAAGGGACCAAGACCCCATCTCCAGGAAGACTAGATCTCATAGTATTAGAACACCCTATGCCAGCTGCCATGCAAGAAAACAATACAATTGTCTTATCCAGGTTTAAAAACTTAGAATCTTGGATCCCCTGGCCAACATCCACCTGGTAGAACAATCCATTGCTGATGTCAGAGCTCCTGTGCAGCAGAGGCAGCCATGTGCCTGTATATCCCAAATCTAATTGGCTATTGGCTCTCCCCTTGGAGAAATAACCCATGGCTGATGCCACAAAGCTTACATCCTCTACAGGTTAGGAGATGTTATAACCACAGTAAGACCCTGTCATATTTAACAGGGGGGAAAATTGTAATTCATGGATTAACATATCCAAACATGTGTCTATGCTAAAGTAACCTACCATAAACTATTAGTGCTGCTTAAACCTATATAGCTAATTGCTTGTTCTTCATTAGTAGGATCGAAAAGGTTATTCCTGGACAAACTGTCAGCCCATGAAAGGAAACAGCCAGAATTGACCAGAGTCCAAGTCAACAGCTCCAGAGAGAGATGGACTGTTTTACCTCTCATCCCGCCATTTTCTAAGACCTAGGGAACATCTGTGAAGAGGGGCGTGGTAGAATGGTAAGTGGGCTGCGATTGGGGTGAAATGTGAAACTACAGCAATGTAGTCTGGACACTCATTTATCAACTTGATTGAACAAACAACCTGTCACCCCCACTGGATGGTGGGGACTGTAGGTGGTTTGGGCACAACAGCCTGCAGATAGGTTTATGCATGAAGGATGCTTGTACTCATGGATTATCACTTATAGCTAAAAATGAAAAAAAAAAAACTGAGAGAAAAGATGCAGGACAGTTATGGCAGAATGCAGATCTGGGATGGGGGGGGGTGGTGGGGAGGAGAAAGGGAATAAGCCTGAACGAATTGGAAAAAATGTATGAAAAATGCACAAAGCATCAATAAAACTAATTAAAAAATAAAAAAAAATAAAAACTTAGAATCATAAGGTCCAGCCCAGCAAAATACCTCTTTTGTTCAAGTCATAGCACTTATGTTGGACTAATCAACAGCTATCAAATTAGACTTAAGGCTCACAATGTAGGGGAGAATACATGCCTGGTGCTCGTATTAGTTACTTTCTGTTACTCCCATAAGGCAACTTACTGGAGGAAGAGTTCACTCTGCTTATGGTTCCAGAAGTGTAAGAGTACATCGTGGCAGGCGACAATTGGCAGAATAGCTGTGGTGGTGGAACGTAAAGCCATACACTCACATCTTCTAAAACCGGGGCAGAATGCCCAAACCTTCAGACCAAAGAACAAGAGAAACGACAGGCCCAGGACAGCCACATATAGCCATTCAATGGACTCAGAATGCAAAATTCAGACAGAAAAAACTAAAATACAGCAACTAGTGGGCAAAAGCAACTCATCTTACATTACATGATCATACCAAAATATTCCATAAAAGATAATCACAACATATGGATCAATGAGGGGTATGGATTGTACTGATGCCACACCAAATGATCCCTGGTGCAGATGGGTACATGAAAAAATCATAGAATATATATCCATACCAAAGTAACGCACACTAGCCTGGAACTGGACTGAGCACAGAGACCAAACTACGTCAGGAATCACTCCTCAAAATTGATCACCAAGAAAAAAGATCGCTCATCGGATCAGGGAAGTCCTATTAGCGGGCATTCTCATATTTCAAGCCACCACAAATCCGGGAGTCTATTACTTCCTATAATCATACATAGGTAAGTAGTGATTGGAAGAGTCATAGGATTAAAACCTACTAAGGAGATGAAGGAGAAATTAGGGAATAAGATTCATCTTGAACCATGTAACATCCATCACATACATAATAAAGAAAACCTCACAGCCTCGCTAATTCATTCTGTCTAGTGTGGGAATGTAGTAGGTTGAACTAAGTGGTTAGATCAGGGACTTTCCCAATACATTTGGAAATAGGTAAGGCCAACCAAAGCTGAACGCCTGGAATCTCACCCTCGATGTATGGGACCTACGCCCATCCCATTTGTGCCATCTCCATGTCATTTTCACGACCAGCTTCCACGTGCGTGCTCCTCTTACTGTCAATTCAGTAGTGCTTCGAAACAGCGTGGCTAGGCCAATAAGAGGGTCAAAAAAAAAGGGAATTCAACTCAGAGATAATGACAAACAATAACTAGGTGCCAGAGCACAGCGAAGGATATAAACTATTCTTTTGGTGGGACAATCCAGATGATAGTTTACCTAAGGATATTCTAAAAACTCCCACAGAAAACTCCTAGAACAATTAAGAGTTTCAGTAAAGTGGCAGGGGATAACCTATATATAATTATAATTCTATTCTGAAAATAATCTAGTTTAGCCTTCCCTCTTTAAATAATAAATTTAGTAAAAAAAAAATCCCTATTATTATCTACAAGTTCATATTTCTTCTATGACGAGGAAAGACATCATATCGGACGACTCCACACAATACCGCTCTCAAAACAGAACATAAATATATTACCTTGGTATAAGCTACCTTATACTAAAATACAATCCAAACGATCTCTATAATATATAACAATAAAATTTATACTATATATATCGCTTAGGAAAGTGGAAGTAATAGTGAGAAACATCAAGAAGATGGAAGACTTGCACTCACATAATTCATCCCGATGTTGCGAGACAAGAAGAAGGTGTAAGGTCCCTGACTGCCGAGTTACAAGAGGTTCAGTGTTGCTAACTATTAAGCAATGTGGGGGTGTGGACAAAATTATAGTAAAAGGTGCCGGCCACATATAAAACTTAGGCGCTGGGCACCTGCGAATAAATTAAGTATAGATAACCGACTGTCAACATTGAATTCTCTCAATTAATTCCCGTAAGGAAACATTCCATACAATAGGAGGAGTGGCAAAAAATTCTTACATTTAAACATCTTAATGGAATACAACAAAAGACCCCCCATACCAAAAGGCATGAGGTCTTTTCTCCTGGAGGTCGAAAGAACAATAACAGGGGGATTCAAAAATCCAGACCATCTAACTACATAGAAATACAGGGCTAATTAGTCGAGTATAATCAATAACAGCCTGATTTGGGCAGAGACAAAAACAGACCTGTTAGACCATGGAACAAACTGAAGATCCAAACTTAGCACACACAATTTCAGCTAACTTCAACTTATAAAAGTTTTCAACATACAATTTTCAGCACCTGCTCATTCTTTTTTGTTTGTTTATTTTTAAGGGATTCTAGAATATAATAAATCGGCACAGTTGTTTCAGATACATGTAATGTCTCAGATGTATCACAATTAGTAATTGTTCACATTTTGTGCAAGTATCTATGGTCTCAATATTTTGAAACAACCCAAGGTTACCATAGTCCAGTTGGAGAAGCTTGTGTGCACGAGCATGTTGACCAAATAGGAGTCCAATCTATATTCCTGTAGTCTATGATTCACNAAAAAAAAGATGTTACCATGCAAGGGAAACATCTCCTTGAGTTGTTGGTCAGAGTAGTCCAAGAGACTCCAAAAATAACCCAGCCTAAGGCCACAGCCCTTGTTTGTCTCCTGCAACTTGAAAGTAATCCTTTGTTACATAAGATGGAGTGTACTTCAGACACAGAACTTGAAGCAATTGCTGGAAGGGACCAAGACCCCATCTCCTGGAAGACTAGATCTCATAGTATTACAAACCCCTATGCAGCTTTGCCATGCAAGAAAAACACTACAATTGTCTTATCCAGGTTTAAAAACTTAGAATCATAAGGTCCAGCCCAGCAAAATACCTCTTTTGTTAAGTCATAGCACATTATGTTGCTAATCAACAGCTATCAAATTCGACTTAAGGTCAACTTGTGGGGAGAATCCCAATGCCCTGGTGCTTCATAATTAGTTACTGTTCTGTTACTCCCATAAGGCAACTTACTGGAGGAAGAGTTCACTCTGCTTATGGTTCCAGAAGTGTAAGAGTACATCGTGGCAGGCGACAATTGGCAGAATAGCTGTGGTGGTGGAACGTAAAGCCATGCACTCACATCTTCGAGCAGACACAGAAGCAAAGACAGACAGAAAATACAGCAAGAGTGAAGAAGAACTCTCAAATTCTACCACTGAGGATGTATGGCCACATGTCCTAAAGCCTCCCAAAGTAGCACCACCAGCTGGAGACAAACTGCCCAAATGCATGGGAAGTCTATAGCGGGCATTCTCATTCAAGCCACCACATTATTATAACATAGGTAAGTATGTGATTGGAAAGGTCATAGACCCTAGAGAAAAATAGACTGCTGTCACTCTATAGTCTAATTTGTGTGTGAGGTATGGTGCTGGTGTCTCAATTTGTAGCCAAAGCTAGCCTGGAACTCCCTGTGTAGACCATCCCAGGTTCATGTCATTTTCACAACAGTCCACCTGCAGTCTGTCTCCCAAGGGCTCAGATTAAAAGCATGTGCCACCATACCCAGCCATTTTTCTATTTTTTCTATTTATTTAATTTATTAAAAAAAAAAAATCTTTATTTTTCATTTTTTTGGTTCATTTTTTTTTTATTTAATATATATTATATATATATATATAAATATATATATTATGATTAACACCATTAATTATAATCCATATGGAGACCAGAAGATAGAAGGTCAGAAGAAGGTGTAAGGGTCCCTGGAACTGGAGTTACAGAGGGACAGTTATTAGAAGCAATGTGGGTGCAGGGAATTAAACCTGGGTCCCCTGGAAGAAGAGTAAGCATTCTTAAACAGTAGGAACTAATACATTTCCCTCTGGTTTTTCACATCATGCAAGCATTGTTCATCTCTTAGCATCCTCTTTCTTCATCTTTAATTCTCCTTCCCATCCCAGCTAAAGAGCTCCATTTTTTCCTTTTCCTCCCTTGGTAACATCTGTCTCTTACTATCCAATATTTTGGGCTCTTTCTTTACCTTTATCTCCATGGTTTCTCTTCATTTCAGTGGCTCCTGAACTTAAATTAGGATATATACTTATATATAAAATTTGGGGCAAAGATTCACAAATGAGAAAGAAAATAGGTCACTTGTTTTTCTTAGTTTGTGTTAATTCACTTAGTATAACAGTTTCTATTTCCATACATTTACCTGCAAATTTCACGATCATGTGGTGAATAAGAAATGGCAGTGTCCAATTCCCAGGATAGGAGTTATATTAAACCTCAAATACTCAGTGCTTCAGGGACCGTTCCAAAAGAGAGGGCCCAAAAGACTGTAAAAGCCAAGGGTGGTGCATGACCATAAGAGTCTTCAAGGATTCTGGGAACTTGCTCATATGAACATTACTAAAAAACAAGTTGGGTGGGGGCTGGAGAGATGGCTCAGTGGTTAAGAGTACCTACTGTTCTTACAGAGGACCTAGGTTCAATTCGACTCCCAGCACCAACATGGCGGCTAAGAACCGTCTTTAACTCCAATTCCTGGGAAATCCAACACCCTCTTCTGACCTCTGCAGCATTGCAAGACATGGGTGCACCTACCTACATGCAGTACATACATACAATACACTCATACACATAAAAATAATAAATAAAATTTAAAAAAAGAAAGAAGGGAAGTGAAAAAGTAGCAAATGTCTTCTAAACAATAAAATTCTCCTTGTGTTCACGTGGATATTGTGGTATGCTGAGCGTGTACAGGGATATCCCATTGGAACAAGGAAGTGCACAGAGGATAATGCCAGAGACAGATCATTTATTAAGAAAAAGAACAAGTTCAAGGAAAAAATTAGGCCAGAGCTAAATATAAATTCAGAGGGTCAATAGCAAGCCTTGTAAAAAGGTTTGGGACTTCTATCCCAATATCCCTGGGTTTGGGAATAATTAACATAGAGCCACAGAGAATTAAGCATCAGTTTTAACTTTATTTGTTGAATTTTGACATTGGAAATTTTAATAACCTTTACTCTTCAAATACATATCATTCTCATGTTTATATTTTTCTGATTGGTTCTCTTTGCTTTATTTTTTTTTAATATTATGAGACTAACATAATAAAAGAGAGTGTATCAGAATTACAAAGATGACATATGGGCTGCAGAGATGATTCCAAGTTTAAAAGTATTGGCTCCTATTGTAGGGGACGACCCAGGTTAGGTTCCCAGCATCCACATGATGACTAACAACTATGTGTAACTCCAGTTCCAGGGAAATCAATAGCTCATGTCTCACCTCTGTGTGTATTTCACAGCATGAGTTCATTTACACACATGAAAGCTATCCACTCATACATATAAAAATAATAAATTAAATATATTTTATAAAAGGTGAGATGACATAGTAATAATAAATTCAGATTATATGTTAACAGATTATTAAATATAAAGAACTTCTTAGTTGTAACTCAGGTTATCTCACCATTTGGAAATATAGAAGTTTTTATTATAGATTTTTTTCTTTTGTTCTCATAAAAGTCAAATTGACTGATATTACTATAGATATAGTTTGAAGTTTATGCCTCTATTTTCCCAAGTTCTAAGATTTATGAGAAAGATAAATCTTTCTTAAAACTACATTAAAACATATATCAACTTGTTATGTAATTTAGGAATGTAAAGTTATATTTCTTTTCACCAGCATGCAACTTTTCTGTAAAAATGTGAATGCCTAAATATGTTCTATAATTAACCTATAGTTTATTTTCAGACTTTATTATGTTGCTATATATGCATATATTGGATGAATATAAAATTAAAGAGAACAACAACAGCAACAAAAAAGACTTGCTCTGAGGGAATTATCAAACCTATGTGGAAATACAGTTATTTCCTATGTGGAAACAGACTGTTGAGAGGGCACGCAGGTGATCATCTCAGTAACAGCCCCAGGACACATCGAGGAGAGCAAATCGAAGTGTAATTCTGATTTATCCAAATGCAACATGTCATTTATATAGGCAGTGTGACATCACCTCCTGGAGGCCAATCCCAGACACTTAACATCACACGTTGTTATTCCCATTCCTGTGAAGCGGGTTAAGCAAGGAACTTTGGGTGAGCAATTGTTCAAAGAACTGACCAAAACAGTAAACTTCTGCATCAAAAAAGTTTTAAAAAGACTGAGAAAGGGCTGGAGAGATGGTCTAGCAGTTATGAGCGCCAACTGCTCTTGCAGAGGACCCGGGTTCCATCCCCAGCACCCACATGGCAGCTGAGAACCATCTTTGATTCCAGTTCCAGGGGAATCCGACGCCCTCTTCTGACCTCCATGGCATTGCACGACGTGGGTGCACAGGCCTGCATGCAGACAGTACATTCATACACATAAAAAGTAAATAAAGGGCTGGAGAGATGGCCTAGCGTTTAAGAGTGCCGACCACTCTTACAGAGGACCTGGCTTCGATCCCCAGCACCCACATGGCGGCCGAGAACCATCTGAAACTCCAGTTCCAGGAGAACTCCAGTTCCAGGGGAATCCAACACCCTCTTCTGACCTCTGCGGCATTGCACGACACGGGTGCACAGACTTGCATGCAGACAGTACATTCATACACATACAGAAATAAATAAAAATTAAAAAAAAATTTAAAAAGTAAATAAATATTTTTTTAAAAAAGATTGAGAAAAAGATGCAAGACAGGACTTAACATGTATAGCAGAATGAATTTGGAGAGTGTGGTATGGATAGGGGAATGGATCTAAAGTTGATTAAGAAATGTAAGAAATGCACAAAAACTGAGTGAAAAAATAAGGAAAAAAGGTCTCAGGTTTAATGAATGAATATTCCAGCAAGATAACACCAAGTTAGAAAAATAAAAGTACCATTATTTTCCTCCTGGATGAATGGAGTCCTTTTAATTAATAAAAGCATTTGTTTTCCTTAATCTATTAGAAGTGTGCTGTAAAAGAATCTGTAATTAATTTTGAAATTTTAGTTATATTAAAGATTCTAAAATAATTCATTTATAAACATATGTTTTTTAATCTTTTCATAACCCTTTTTACTGTGGTGTTTATTATTAGGCTATATCAGCCAAAACTCCAAGAACACCAGTTGCCCTACTTATCTTTAGAACATTCTGCCTCCCAAAACTGTGCCTATGAGCTCTCTTGCCCTTTCAACTTGTGCAGATGCTGCTGCTTGTGGCCTTGCCCTGAGCCAATAAATAGAGCTGTCTATGAAAATCCATTTCCCACACTTGGTCTCTCCTTCTGGTCACACATAATTTATTCAAAATAACTTCTCAGGCTTCGTTGGGGAAGTACAAATTCAATTTCAGCCCCACCCATATTCTTTGAGACAACCCAGATCTAGTTCACATTCAACTAAGCTTCCAGACCCTTCTCAGTCTCCACTGTGTTCAACCAATAGGTGAGTGCCCTGCTTGCTGCTCCTTGATATGTTAATTCTTATGCATACTCACATCCTTTGGATGGAGTAGCAAATTGAGGTTTCCAAGGAGATGCCTGGTTGTCAGATCCAATAACTCAAGGTTTTGCTGGAGTTAATTAAAATCTATTAATCAAGATTATGTACATTTATAAAAATGACTCATAAATTCTACAGATTTTAATATGTTGTTGATATATATGTTAATATGTCTTAATATGTTGTATATTCTCCTTTTATCCATAATCATTCATAATTCATCCATATATTTGTTCAAAAATCCTGTGGTACTAGGGAAGTACTACAGTGCAATTTGATTTGTTGTTTAGCTAAATAGATATGCTGTCAAGCTGCCTTGTAAAGATTTGAATTTATACACAGATTTGAGCTGTTCTCAACCTTGGCCAGGGAAGTTTCTTTTTGTAGTAGGCAGTGGTTAATTCAGAAACTTATAACTGGACAAAGTACTGAAAACAACTGTCTTGAGGGATTAGCCACAATAAATAGGAATTTTGTAACAACCCCACATAGGGAGGGAACCAAAAGAATGGAAGAGATGGAGTATGAGGAGAGATGCTATGAAATCTGGGTTCTGGACATCACATGCCAGTGCACACAGGACTCAGAGCAGCTATGGTTGCCTGGATAATAGTTGCACAAAGTCAAACCTTTATTACGATGTTTTTAAAAACTATGAAACTATCACTTAATTGTAAAAAGATGACAAGATGCACATATGATTATGTTTCACACACATGCCAGATTCAATGTGTATGTAAAATAGGAAAATAACTGAATCAAATTCTATTTCTTCTTGATGGATTCTACAAATACTTCCTACAGAGCTCTAAACTCCCTGCCCATAAACACAGTAACTCAGAGATCTCCTGAGGCCAGCGGAAGGTACCTTGGCACGGGCTAAAGAGCCCCCCCCCCAACTGGGATTACGAAGGCATCTGAAGGAGGCAAGCAAAGCAATCCTTCAACACGGTGAAGAGGCATTTAGGACTCACATTGGAATACAGGCAAGGAGAAGCCCATATGCCAGGATCACAAAGAAAAGAGCAACACTGGAAGGGGCAGGATAATTCCGGCACCAAGCTCTACCAACCCTATGGAAGACTCTCTGCAGTGGGATTCCCTGGGGATCCCAGGAACACGACATCAGAAACACATTGGGAACATATTAAAGACCTAC
>VZQC01010027.1:2108015-2140611 GCA_009823505.1 Rhizomys pruinosus
ACTACTAAGTTTATAAAGAACAAATCCAAAAGAACTAAGAAAAGAGAATGAAGAACTCAAGAAGGACCTAAGAGAGAGAGACATGGACAGAGTCTGGAAGGAAGTAGAAACACTAAAAGAGTATCGCATGCTGAAAAGAGATAAAAAGGAAACCAACCATAGAAGCAAAGAGCTACAAGAAGAGATTGAGAAGCTCCAGAAATGAAGTGAAACACTGAAAAGAAGATCAGAAAAGGAAGAATGGAAAGGAAAAATCAAATCCAGTTCTTCAAATGGGAAACTGAACAAATTGTAAAGCCCCTCAGAAATGCCAATGAATGGAGGTCAAGCAGAAAAAGATATATTAGACATGGAAATTTATACACAGAACATGCTAAAAACCTCAAAGGAAAGGTTGATGAAGAAAAAATTTAAAAAAATTACTAAAAATCAATTGAAAGGGATATTTTCTGAATATGAAACAAAGCTATTAACAGTTTTAAAATATTCAAATCACAGACCATTGATCTAATTGAACCAACTCTTGATAATGCTTGAGTGCTAATAAAATCCATAAGATTTAAGCACAATCCTTCAATGGCTACAAAAGTTCTTGGTAAGATTTTATTTCTAAGTACATGTTTATTTAATAGGAAAATAATTTTACCAAAGTGTGTGGTATGTAATGGAAAAATATGGAAAGACATTCCACCCATGTTCAACTGTTTTAAATAAGTAGAATTTGTGTAAAAATAAACTGTGTTGCTGTTAGATCCAGTGAGTGGGGAACAGATGTTTACTTAAAACTATATATCAGGAATTTAGACATGCTGCATATGTAAAATCAGTCAATTGGCACAACAAAACACTTATATTAAATTTTACACCATGAAAATTGTCACTGAACAGTGTAAAAACATGAAGATGAGGATACATTCTTGCAGTATTAGAAAATAAATTGTGAAGTGACATGACATCACATGAGAAATTCTATACTAGCCAGATTTTGCCTGTTTTCTCATAAAGAAAATCAAATCACTTTATCGCAAAAGATTACTACAATTTCATCTTGACAGCAAGTACACCTTTCGAAATTTCGTTTGTTCTATGAGCTGATCGTAATATCTTAAATACCATACAGAAAATATATGCAAGCAAGAATGACAAGGGCTACTGAATTGTATCCAGAGGCTTCTACCTTCAGAACGCAAAATATCTTTAGTATTAAACAACATAATCAAGTATAATCTCTAGAGAAAGCCTAGATTCTGCTTATTTGTAGATTTTCCACAAAGGGAGAAATGGTATTTCTCTTCACATGATTTTCCTTTCTGAACTTATTTTTACTGACTTGAGTTTCAATTATGATTTACTAATTTATCTCCTGGGGTTGGCATCTCTCTTCTTAATTCCCCACAAATGTCCATAACATTTCACTCATTATCTGAAATCCCGTATTCCTACTTTCATCATGTGCATTAAGTTTGAAGAAAGCTTCATGAACAGAAGAACAGAATTATGGTACTGAAGCTCCATAGAATAACATGAAATCAGAGCAAACAGAGAATTAAATGGGATTAATAATTCTCAACCCACATTTCCTTCCTTTGTGTGTTATATGTCACGCGGACCCCTGTCTGATGAGCTCTTTAATTTCCAGTGGCTCATTTTTCAAATTAAAATGGGCTGAAAGTTCCCAAAGGCTATTTGTGAACAACAATCAGTTTCTAACTGGAGCCAAGCATCTCAGAACTACACTGATACAACAGCCAATTCATTTCCCAGCCAACAACACCAACATAAAACTAAGTTTTCCTCAACAAAAAGCGATATAACAAAATAACCTAAATGTATTTCTAGGTGAAAAAATGAACTGCAGTCAAATTACATTGTAGTCAAATTACATAGTATATATGTGCATGATAATTTCTTTTATTTAGTAAAGTTAAATGAATACAATAAACTAATACATTCAAAACATCAAGGAAAATATTACTTATATTTACTTTTACTGGAATAATAAAATGGACAGAAACTTTATTTAGAAAGATGGAAATGAAACATGTATTTATGGATTTTTGTATTAAAGTAGCTTAGAACAATATGCAAACTATAAATATATAAGTGCCTGAATTCTGTTTATACAGTAAATATGCTTTCACAATCTAAGACTCAATGCCTTACCTTTACAAGATAAATACAACATATATGAAAACAAAATAATAAAGACACAATAGTAAGCACCTGTCTTTAAAAATTGAGGTGGAACTGTCTTTATTAATTAAAGCATGTGAAAGAAACATCCTTTTGCCTAGCAGAGGAGAGAAAAACAATGAGAGAGTATATAGAGAATGTCTGATGGATGCCTCATTTCAAAGGAAAAGTAAGAACTATACATGCCAATGTCAAGTTAACAACAATTATTAAAGTAATTTAAGCTATTATTTATCATTTTATTTTCCATCACCCTGCCCATAATAATGATGAAAATAAGCAAATTATTTAGTTGTTATTAGATAGGTGATGATTGAAGGAGAAAAAACTCTGAGGAAACAACTATAAATATGATGCAGGTGGTGCCACAAAAAGGACATTAAACACAGGAACTCTCTCTTGTAATTACACAGAAACTTTTCTCTTGCTTAAGGTTTTTCTCAGGGCAACTTTAACATCTTTGTTCCTTAAACTGTAGATTAAAGGGTTCAACATGGGAACCACGATGGTATAAAAAACAGAAGAAATCTTTCCCTCATCCATTGACCCAGCTGAGGAGGGTTTGAGGTACATAAAGGAACATGATCCAAAGAACAGAGAAACAGCAATTATGTGGGAACTGCAGGTGCTGAAGGCTTTGGATCTGCCCTCATTGGTCTTTATTTGGAGGATGCTTGAAAGAATGAAACCATAAGAGATAAATATGATGACAGAAGGGGCAATAATGTCTTTTCCCCCAACAATGAAAATCTCTGTCTCATTGACATAGGTGCTGGTGCAGGAGAGCTGCATCAAAGGGAGGAGATCACAGAAATAGTGGTTAATAGTGTTTTTAGCACAGAAAGTTAGTCTGAGGATGCATCCAGTGTGGATCATGGCATCAAAAAACCCTGTCAAATATGAACCTAGCATAAGATAGCAGCACACCTTGGTGGACATGGCATTGTTATACAAAAGTGGGTTGCATATGGCCACGTAGCGATCATAGGCCATAGATGTAAGAACATACCATTCAGAAATGACAAAAAAACAAAAGAAATACAGCTGGGTCATGCACCCTGTATAAGAGATGAGGTTCTTTTTCAGTGTAAAATTCATCAGCATTTTGGGTGTAACCACAGAAGAATAGCAGAGGTCTATGCAGGACAAGTTAAATAAGAAAAAGTACATTGGGGTGTGAAGATGAGAATTTATCATAATTAAAATGATCAAAGCCAAATTGCCCAATAAAATGATTGAATACATTGCTAAAAAGAGTAAGAACAGTGGTATTTGGAGTTCAGGCTGATCTGTTAGACCAAGCAGGATGAATTCTGTTACCAAAGTTTCATTTTTGAGAGCCATTCTTCTCAGAGAATCTATAGAGAGTAGAGAGGAAATAATGGTGAAATTATAAGACCACACAGAATTTCCAACACTATCCTTCCAGAAATAACCACTTACCTATGGTCCTATTAGTAAGCCCAATAAACTCATTGGTTCTACAAAACAGACTTGTGTGGAATCATTATTTTGGTTTACTATTGCTGCCCTATTTGAAGTGAGTACATGTTTGTTCATATTTTGGTTTACTATTGTTGCCCTATTTGAAGTGAGTGCATGTTTGTTCATATCTCCCACATAAAAGTTCACAAAGCCTTCATCATTTCTTCATGGCTACAGCACTTCCTGATATAGAATGAAGCTGAAGCAACTTGGTATTGACCTCCCATCAAGTTTGTATTGAAATTATGACTATGGCTTCTGGTAAAAGTAAAAGAATTAGACTATGCTATGCAGATGCATATATATATATATATATATGCATCTATATGGATATATATATATATACATATATATATATGTAAATGGGCACACCCATACTAATAAAGATACTACAAACACTGTCTCCACAGAGTGTGAACATGCTTTGCTGACATTTCACGAAGATGCTCTAGACTTTCACCTTGGAATGGGGCTGGAGACATGGCTCAGTGGTTAAGAGCACTGACTGCTCTTTCAGAGGACCCAGGTTTGATTCCCAGCACCCACATAGCAGCTAAGACCCATCTTAGAGCCCTCATGGCGGTACACAACTTTAATCCCAACACTCAGGGGGCAGAGGCAGACAGATCTCTGAGTTCAAGGACAGCCTGGTCTACATAGTGAACTCCAGGCTAGCTGGAAGACCCTGTCTCCAAAAGACCAAAAAACAAAAAAACAAACAAACAAAAAAAATAATTTCACCTTGGGATAATATAAATTTAAAAGAAAACAGCACATCTTCAATCCTTTGACTTCATTTCATCATGAGGCCATTATGCAAATATAAAAAGTGAAATACTGGGGCTGGAGATATAGTCTAGTGGTTAAGAGTGTCGACTGCTCTCTTGCAGAGGACCCGGGTTCGATCCCCAGCACCCATATGGTGGCTGAGAACCGTCTGTCACTCCAATTCCAGGAGAACTCCAGTTCCAGGGGAATCCAACACCCTCTTCTGACCTCTGCGGCATTGCATGACATGGGTGCACAAACCTACATGCAGACAGTACATTCATACACACAGAAAATAAATAAATAAAATTTTAAAAAAGTGAAATGCTGAGCAAATATAAAAAGTGAAATATAGAGCATGATCCAGCTAGAACTGGTTAGAAAATTAAGTGATGCTGGCCAAAGCTTAAAATTTTTCAATTAGCCAGCATGATTAAGTTCTATAGCTCTAATATTTAGCATATGAATATTTATATACCTGGAATTTACCAACAGGCTACCCTAAAAAGTTTTTTCACTGTGTATATAAACACACAAAACACTCTAACACATTCTTATTTTGAGGGCAAACTTATCCAAATTAGATTCATTGCCTCATTTCACAGTAAAGGTTTTAGTTAAAACATCAAGTCTATACCTTATGTATACCATATTCCATACTAGTGATATACATTAAATTAAATTCAAAATATTAGCATAAATGCATTTGAACATTTAGTCTTCTTAGGAAAGGAAAGTGGCCCGTCCTTTCTTAGCTACTCACCTCTGCTGCTCTGCAGGGACACATTAAAGGTAAAAGGTTTTTGTTTCTAAGAATATGCAGCACAAAACAAATCTCTTCTTTCCTTGTTTATATTTCAGAGCTAGCTACAGTTTATAATGTGGTTATTATTTTGAAATATCAGAAAAATAAGCAGACTTTTTGTAATAGATTTGCCATGTAATGAGATAGCAGGAGATTTCATAAGGTAATAAATACCATGAAATACTTGACCATGAGTAAGGCAAGTGTTTACTCAGTACCTTGTTAGGGAAGAGATCTATATATGAAAAGAAAATGAAAAAAAATAAAGAAAATGATGCAATGTCATTTGCATGCTGGCCCAGATGAATCTTTAGTTCCACAGGGACTTGGTATTTGAACCAGCTATGGCCATCTCTTCCGAGACTGTGCATCCTCCACACCTGAGCCCATAACAAACACTGATGTCCTCATGATCTTTATCTCTAAAGGGAAATGCACTGTTTGGCTTCCTTCTCTCTTTGCTCTCACATCTTAATGGTAAAGTTCCACAGCATCTATTCCCAGACTTCCTAATTATTTTAGCATTTTTTTAAAAATTAAAAGAATAACTATTTTGCCGGGTGTGGTGGCACACGCCTTTAATGCTAGTACTTGGGAGGCAGAGGCAGGTGGATCTTTATGAGTTCAAGGCCAGCCTGATCTACAGAGTGAGGTCCAGGACAGCTTGGGCTACAGGGAGACCCTGTCTCGAAAATACCAAAATAAAAAATAAATAACTATTTTTAGGTGTTATCTTCATGAGATTTCTCCAAAATCACTTTATTAGGTTTTGTTGTTGATAATGATGTTTGTGTGTATGCTCAGGATCAAACATAGTGTTGATATTCCAGGGAGGCATTCTGCCACTGTGCTATATCCTCAGGCCTCCTAAATCCCTGATATTAATATTTATTCTAAATGACCAGAAAAGTACCCTACTTATTTGTAAACTATATAAATATATTAAAGACCCCAGCACTTTCTAATTGGAATACTCATTCCAAAATTTTAATATGATATTAGGAAAATAGGTAAGAATTTTTTAACTACTTTGTGACTTAGATTTCTGTTGACAAAATAAGTATTTAAAAATATGTCTCCAGTATATTATTGTGAAGACTAATTTAAAAAAGGAAAAGAAAATACATTAAGTTATGACATATGACAAATAGTGAAATGTCATCCATAAGTACAGGTATTATGGATTTATATAGTTTTTCATGAGATTAATTCATTATAAATTATAAATATCCTCAATTGAGAGTATACTTAAATTCAATGCAAAGATTAAATTACAGATGCTCTGAAGATTTCTAGATGCAGGAGAAAATGGTAGAACTAAGGTCAGTAAGAACTGCTCATTGCTCTTCATAATGATCAAGTGTCATGGATGTATATTAAACTGTGGTGATTTTACATTCATATGGACATGTACTTGTATCTTCTGCTGAGTTGTAGAACAAAAGTACCAGATCCATTGATAATACCTTGACTTCTTATTTATTTCCAATATACAAATGCTCAGGTATTGTAAATTTACAGTATTTGAGTATCCTAAAAGTTTCCACAGAGCCATCTATGTGTTATAAATATTTTAGCATTTTGTGTAAAATTTATAAGTACATTTTCATAAGAATCACACTATACAAATCATATCAAATTGATATAAAACCTATAAATTTTGTTTGTAGAACAAGATTATTTTATTAACTTATTGTATTAGTTACTTGTCTCATTCTTGCAACAAAATGTTTCCAAAAGCAACTTCATGAAGGAAAGTTTTATTTTGTCTCACTGTTCAAGAATAAAATTTTTCCATTGCAGAGAAGTCACAGTTCAAAGTTATGGGACTATTGGTCTCATTGTGGCCTAGTCAAGAAACAGAAAGTAATAGGTGCTGTGTTCACCTCCTTCTCCTTTCCTTCTGTCCAGGACCCCAGCCAATGGAGTGATCTTGCTTGTGAGTAGGCATGGTCTCCTTCCATTAGCTTAATGTAGAAGCACTACCACAGAAATATCCAAAGGAAAAACTGCTCTAGTAGGAACCTTCGAGGAAGCCAGAGAGTCAGCAAAGCTGTTCAGCTGTGCTTCCCACTGTCAGGTTTCTTCCTTGAGTCTCTGTTCTGAGTTCTTTCAGTGATGGATGGTGACCTGGAACTGAAACTGAAAGCCAAACCATCTCCTCTTCAAGTGTCTTTTGGTCAGATAGTCTTACCACACCAGTGGAAAATTAACAGAAATAGGGGCACAGCATAGAAAGCTGAGTCCAAATCAAGACTGAAACTTAAGAGGACAAATATCAAGTCCCTGTTTTTCTTTGCACTCTTGATGAAATCTTCTGGGCTCCAAGGAATTGTATAACCCCATCCCTATATCTACGGCAGCTGTAGTGCACAGCAAACGGTGTTCTTAATGACAGAACCATCTCTTCAGCACCCAGATTATTTATAAAACAAATATGGTAAGTGAAATAAGACAATAAGGAAACACAACACATTATATGGTTTATTTATGAGTTTTTGCAGAACAAAAAATTCCACTGAAATAGATTTGTGTTTTTGAGGGGCTGGTAGAGGATTAGTTAGTTAAGAATAAGAACTGGCTACAACCACCTGTAACTAAGTATCTCTACAATTAAAAAATGATAATAGCTATATATGACTTGCTAAATATGCTAATTACATTGAAAATAAAATCATTGCTTTAAATGATATCCCAACAAAGCTGATGTGATAACTTTTGAAATAAAAAAAATGACATGTTCCATTAACATTAAAAGAAAAAATATTATTTAAAGTATAAATGTTGAGTTTCTTCTGAACTCAGGCAATCTCTTGACTGTGAGGCCATGAACAATCTAACAACAAGTGACATATTTTAAATGCATGATGGCACTGAGTAAACAATCTTGTTCCAAAAGAAGAAAAAATAAAAACCTTAGCAAGGAATTACGAGACTAAATAAAAGCTGTAACCTAGAAGGAGAAATTCTGTAGCTCTAGGTCTTGCATCTAAGGCTCACCATGGACCTTGAGGAGGGCCACCAAAGTAACTCTGCACCTTCCAGTACACATAGCATCTCCCTTGGAGCCAGCTCTACTTGTGTGAGAAGCTATTCTCCAGGGTCATCTGAATAGTACTGGATTCTCCAACATCCTGATGTCCATTGAGTCTTAAGAAGCTTTATCTTAATAGCTTCATGCAGTGACATCTCAGAGCCCCTTTGACTAGGTTGCAGCCCTGACACCGTTGGTTGGCCTTAGGGAATCTCTTATCAAACCGTGTAATTAGATCCTGTGATCCCCTCATCTCTATTTTGTGGCTGAAATATCAGTGCCACTTGGACAATGAAATAATGTTCTGAAGTGAGATGGAGTCAGCTTCCTTTGGCCCATAGCTCAATCTGTTTCTGCATGCATTTCTGGCTTAATCTGGAAAATCACATTCTTAGGAAGTGGTTTTCAAGCAGGGAACTGCTGCTCTGGCTATCTCAGTTCAGGTTTCCTCCTTGCACATAAATTGGCACTTTCACAAATTAGAACATTTTTAAAATAGAGCCTTTCCTTTGGGGTATTTTTCTTATTCTTCCAGTAGGAAAAAAAATGAGGTTTCTCTTTAACAAACTATACATTTTGGTTCCTGTATTCTTCCGCTAAGCAATTTTAAACTTGATCACACAACTTTATTCATGAAACCACATATTTCTTATGTTTCTTCTCTCTCTCTCTCTCTCTCTCTCTCTCTCTCTCTCTGTAGCTGTGAATAAGATCACAGAAAACTATATTATACAGAACACTATGCACTTAGAAATTAAATCCACCAAAGAAATTGGTCCACCATCCATCCTGTATTTAACTGTAGCCAAGTTCCCCTGAGGATGAACAAATTTCAGCAGTTTTCTTGCCAAACTATAACACAAAAGACCTGGTCTACCATTCCTGATAAGATTCTTGCTGCTTCTGAAAGCTCACGAGCCATGCCTCCACTTTTTAAGTTTTTCTTGACATTCTGGTCCCCCAAAACCCCATTAGAATGGGCCATTAAGCTCTATTTACAACTTTCTAGTACTTTTCAAGCTGAAATTTCCAAACACCTCTATACTCCTCTTCAAAACCAGTTCTATGTTCTACAAATCACATGGTCAGGTTTATCATTAAAAAATGGCCCCACTTCTCAGTACAAAATTTCCTCTTTAGGTACTTTTCCCGAAACATTGTCATTGTAAATATCCTAATGAAAACTCTTAAAAGACAACTAATTAGATTTAACAAGGGAAGGAAATGAAAAATGATTAAAGAAAGACTTGGAAATGAACAGTTTTTTTAAGTGAGACCTTTATGAAAGTCATTATTAATGCTAGACACCACAGAGTGCATACTGAACAGAGAAAAAACCTTCAGTTACATTTCTGCAGAGGTAGGAGGTCCTATGCCACATGGTAAGTAGTCCCTAGGAAGTGTTTGTGCTGAAGTTTCCTCTGATTCTTTGGCAACAGAAGAAAGACAGTCAGGCTTCTTGTAACTATATGGTTATGCCGGTATTGTCTCTGAGCTCTTTGCAGTTGGTGCAGTGGTAGACGGTCTGCAGGGAATGTGGCCCCATCTGTGAGATAGTAGGGCCTGATGGAGCAGGTCACATTGGCCCACAGTTTGGTCAGGGAATTCACACTAAAATGAGCTCTAAGCAGCTGGTCACACTTTGTCAATAGCCAGGAGGCACAAAGCAATGAATGTTGGTGCTCAGTTCATGTTCTTGATTTACATCTCAGGACCATAATCAACTTGGTTCTTCTGGCCCCAGTAACCTCAATAAAAAAAAAATCCTTCACATGAATGCTCAGTTCCTAACCTAATCTAGAGAATCCATTGCAGGTATGCCCAGGGCCTTATCTCCTTGATGATTCTAAATTCTTTCTAATGGACATGCATTGTTTAACATAACACTAATTTAAAAAGTCATAGTCATACAAACTAGAAGGGGAAAGGAAATGTATGATTATTTAATAATCATCTGATTTTGCACATCAGTATACTACTGATTACATGCTACAATTTATTAGATTTGATAAGTATTTTCAGCAATTTATAAAGATACTTGGCTGTTGTGACATAATCCCTTGCATTCATACCCAACAACAATTAAATTTGAGAAGCAAATTGAACAATTTATAATACAGTTCACACCGTTTAAGCATATCACAAATAAATGAACCAAGGATTGATGGTTGCTTGAGTTTGCCAAGGAGGAACCTTCAAGCACTTTTTTGGGGAAAACATGACATCTTTTGGTTAAAAAATGATTATATTTAACAGTTAAAAATATTTTGTTAAGGGGGCTGGAGAGATGGCCTAGCAGTTGAGAGCGCCGACCGCTCTTTCAGAGGACCCCGGGTTCGATCCCCAGCACCCACATGGCCGCCGAGAGCCATCTGAAACTCCAATTCCAGGAGAACTCCAGTTCCAGGGGAATCCAACACTTTCCTCTGACCTCCGCAGCATTGCACGACACGGGTGCACAAACTTGCATGCAGACAGTACATTCATACACATACAGAAATAAATAAAATTAAAAAAAATTGTTAAATAATATTTTCTCTTTTTATTGATACATGCTACAACCATTCATAATTTATGCCTATGTAATCCTATGGTGTGTTTTATCATATAGGAATATTAATATTCATATTCTAGAAAAAAAGAGAGAATATGAAGTTATACTTCTTTTTACTTGCATGCACCTTTACTGTTAGAATGTGAATCTCTAAATGTGCTTTTGAACTAACATATAGTTTATTTCCAGATTTTGTTATTTCGATTTGTGTGTGGAGTGTATATATGCATATTTTGGAATAATATAACATCAAATGGGAACAAAAAAAAAGAGAGGGAAAAACCTATTGGTTTTTATGGGGGAATGAGTCTAAATTTGATTATGAAATATTGTATGAAATGTGCTCAGTAAAATTTTAAAAAGAAGCAAATATACTCTAGATTGACATCTGCATATATGAGAAAATCCAATTTCCCTGTGCACACAAAATATAATTTTTTTAAATTTATGTGCCTTGCACGGAGGGATATGGCCACATTCCCTCCATGCAAGGCAGCCACAACCACTCACAGAGTGAAAGGAAGTGGGGAGGCATGGCTTTTCTTTATAATTTAATAATCTAAATAACTACCGATTATCACCTGCCTTTTACTTGCAAACACAGAAGAAAATGGAATGGGTAGAAGAAAATGGAATGGGTAGAACCTGGCCCTAGAATAGTGTCAGTTATGTTTGAAAGTGCCCTGATCCTCATCTTGCAAGATAAGACAAAGTAGGAAAAGTATGTTCCAGAGAAAATGGAACAGCAGCGATTTCTGGCTTAAATGCCCTGATCATATTGATTCAAAATGCCACTGATGTGAGATAAATGTAATTTTTGTGTACAAGAATTTTCTGCTAAGCCTAGAGATGAGTAAGAACTGCAGAACAAGCACTGTGACATGGGTACCTCATATCTCTTTCTATTTGTTACGTAGGCCAAGAATATATTCAAGTAGCCTAAATAATGGAAGAAGTTTGAAAATATGTACTTAGATGGATAATTCTTTAATATTCCTCATTTTAATCTTTTCATTTTATTGTACTTTTTATTATAACCATTGTTCATACTGTACTTTTTTTTTGAAATGTATCACTTTTGTACACTTTGGAGGAAATATTAAATTTTGAATGAAAATGCTGTCTTATTCTTATACCATTCACTTATGAATTTTGAGTTTGGCAATGTTATGTATAGCTATCTGATAAAATATAGAAATCAATCAATGGATAGTTCCTCATTCTTTAAAAAACAAATACTTCCTATAGAGCCTTATGGAATGCTAAAAACCACCTCTGTGTGAGTGTTCTTTCATCTGAAATACATAAGTGAAAATACATGCCAACTTCACATAGGCAACTCTCTCTCTCCGTCTCTCTCTCTTGTTTCTTTCTGTGTGTATGTGTATGTGTGTGTGTGTATGTGTGTCTGTGTGTGTGTCTGTTTATGTGCATCCGTGTGCAGTATTTGTAGTAGGTTTCAGAATAGGCATGGCCAAATGAATCCAAAAAGGTTAGGGGTTGGAGAAGTGTAAATAGAAAAGAGGACACATTGTTCAATATTATAATCATAGAAATAGTAAAACAGCAGCATTTGATTTAGGAAATATGCCATATAATACCCTTCAGAAAATGCAGTTTCTTAAGAAAAAGAGTGTTAAGGTTATGATCAGACTACATGGCAAGAAAGATAGTACAGGACAGAAAATGATACATTATAAACCAGAGCTCAAAATGATATGGGTCTTAAAGGGAAGGGTAGATTTTCATTTAAAACCCAGAGAAGAGCTTCATTAAGATTGAGAATCATCTATAGGTATAACAGTAAGTCATTAAGAGTTAGTTTAGTGCTATACCTGTTTAGCAGGATAAGAGCACCAGATTCTCCTTTTTGGCCTGGGACTTTTCTCTCCACAGGTTCTCAGCCTAGATAATAGTGTTGGATAAGAAGTCTATTTTATGAATCTGTTCTTAAATCCAATCATAATGTGAGTGTTTAATCCTATAATATTCATGACACTATTGCCCCAGTGGGCATATCTGCCAAGCCCATTACTATTGTAGTTTGCGGGTTCACAGCCATGTAGGGTTAAAGATTACCTTTCTCTGCCAGTACCATGCATAGGTACCTTATAGAATTATGAAAGAAAATTAGAAGAGAGGAAGCTTTGTGCTCAGTACCAGCTTGATTTCTTTTATTTGGTTCTTAAAGCAAATGCTGATTAAAACAGAGATGCACAACTGAACAACGTGAAGAGAGTCTATAAATAAATGGGACACATGTATCTCACCCTCCTCCTAAGGCTCAAGAATGTGGCCTCATCTCTTATTGTTTAAATTCCAACTCTCTCTTGAAAAACCACTCTTCACTGTAGGATCATTTGACAAGTAGTTAATCTTTCTCCTGGAGAGAGTTCTTCCTCTGACAGACAAATTACCTCCAGGGCTTCAGTCTTTGCTTCTCCCTGCAGAATATTCCTAGGAAAATTATAGTTTTTTGAAGTCAGTTTTTTCAAAGATCTGATGATCACAGATAAGGATGCAATTGACTCTTTGAAATATATTCAAGTGATAGACTGGCAAGTTTTGATTCTCCTACCCCTACCTCTTTAGCATTCCTGTGGGCAGGCTGGTTACATTGCCTAGTAAGGTCTAAAAGGAATAATATATAATGTCTAATGTAACTTTCAGCTGTGACTTCAGAAAATTCTATTTCTCCCATGTTTTCTGTACTGCCACTCAAATAACAAACAAATAAAATACATTTTTAAAAGCTAAGAATTAGAAGTGGCAACTGAGTGTTGTGGCACTGTCCTATAACCCCTGAACTGGGGAGGCAGATTGAGGCCAACCTTATCTACAAAGGAAGTTTCACACAAGCTGGGACTAAAGGAAACCCTGTCTCAAAACCAGTGACAAAACTAATATGAATTATGTGCTTGTGATGTGCACCAGACTTGAATTTCTGCAATTCAAAAACTCCAAATATAAGAATATAAGTTGTGGCCGGGCATGGTGGTGCACGCCTTTAATCCTAGCACTTGGGAGGCAGAAGCAGGCAGATCTTTGTCATTTCAAGGCCAGCCTGGTCTACAGAGTGAGTTCCAGGACAGCTGGAGCTACAGGGAGACCCTGTCTCGAAAAGACACCCCCCCCAAAAAGAATATAAGTTAACTAAATTGATACCTTCTTTTAATTTTTTTTAAATTTTATTTTATTTCTGTATGTGTATGAATGCACTGTCTACATGCAAGTCTTGTGCACCCATGTCGTGCAATGCCGTGGAGGTCAGAAGAGAGTGTCGGATTCCCCTGGAACTGGAGTTCTCCTGGAATTGGAGTTTCAGACGGTTCTTGGCCGCCATGTGGGTGCTGGGGATCGAACCCGGGTCCTCTGCAAGAGCAGTCAGCACTCTTAACCACTAGGCCATCTCTCCAGCCCCCCCTTCTTTTAATTTTTATGGAGTCCATTTTTACCTTAAAAAATGAACTTTACAAAAGAAGCTAAAATTTTTGGAGTAACCATAGAAGTTGATGTCTGAAAATTAAAGAGTTTATTTACATTTTGAATGTCTTGAAATGAAAGATGACTGAACAAGTTAAACACACTTAAGCTAAATTTGCATTCTAGTGAAATTCATTAGGAGTGGACGCAACCCTCAAACCCCTAGAAAAATGGTCCCAATTGCAAAAAATTTTCTTTATTCAAGTACAGTTTTATTCAAAAAGAAAACAATTTTCACAAAAGCTATTTTTTAATACAAGGAAAACACGAAAAGAAAATTCCCTCAAGGTCAAGTCATTTACATGAGCAGAATTCATCAAGTAACATCAAGCATGTTGATATTTGGAGCAACTGAATTGGAAACCATTTGTCTTCTACCCATTAATCCAAGAATTTAGTCATGAAATTGATATAACAAATAAACTGTATCTAAGTGGAGAGTACAAAATGAAAAAAAACAGCATATTACTACAGCAATGTTATAAGCTATTTAAATTATGATAACAAATCATATAGAAAATGCTGAGTCCAGGACTGTCCAGGCAAATTTGTGGGTGAGCTTGAAGACCTGAGTTTATTCCCCAACTCTAACATAGTGGAAGAGAAAACCAACTCCTGCTAGTTGCTCTTAAACATCCACATTTCATGTATTCCATGGTTCATGAAAAAATAATAATAATAAATAATAGAGGAAGGGGGAGGAGAATGGAGACAAAAATAAATTTAAGATTCAGTCATGTTTTAGCCTGTTTTTTTTTTTTTTTTTTTTTTTATATAAATGAGCCAGGGTCAGGGTGGTACAGGTGTAAACTTTATTTTATAGGAAAAGAATAAACATTCCTTTCATGCATAATAATGTTGAAAAATATGAATACTTTAGGACTTGAGGAGAATTAAAGTAAATAAAGCTCTATTCCAGAAAACAAAATCGTCAAATTACTGTTCAATTTTCAGTGCTGGTTCTCCACACAGACATCTTTTATAATTTGACTATGGGAAACTTTTTTTTTTGAATCGTTGACTTGAGAGTTTATTTCCATTTTCTCTCTGGAAATTGTTGTCTCAACTAAAAAACCCTTAAATCCCCAGATGCTTTTAATCAAAAGAAGTCAGATAAGGAACATTTTATTGCCAAATGAAAGAAACCATAAAGGCTCTTCTTGAAAAACACTACTAATGTTGTGAAATACCTGAGACAGATTGATACCTCATTAAGAAATCAAATCAGAAAAACTGCAAGGTAGAAATCCTACCCATATCTATTTTAGTGAATTAAAACTAATAATAAATGGAAGTTTCTACTGAAAATTGTGCTAAGTATTAAACATCCTTGTGACATTGTGTAAACTTTCAGTAAGCTTGAGTTTCACTATAGTGATTTTTCAGTGACTATATTTTACTACTGTAACTGTGCTAATTTACATCTAATGTAAATTTAAAATCTGAAGAATACATATGTGTAGACTTTACATCTGCAGCAGTCATGGATTTATTATATGTACATCTAATGGTCACTAACCTTTGAAAATGTTATATTCTTGCTCTGGAATAAATATATAACACAGAAAGAATGTCTAATTCACATTTCAGTTCAAGTGACAGACATAGCTTGTGCCCCTCCAAAAAAAAAAAATTCTGGCAGCGTAGCATCATTTAAAAGATGGAAACATATTCTTTATAGCATAACATAATGATATAATGACAATTTAAAAACATGCTTTCAAAGAATTAGTGAAAATTAGATGCCTTAAAATTTCTGCAGTCAATGAAGAACCTCATGTGGCAAGAAAGCTGGAATCAAAAAGTAACAAATCCAGAGCATTTTCTGTGGTCTAGTTACAGGCACTGATAGATGGAAATTCTGATCCAAAAGTTCTCCTGCACAGGGTTTTTCTCAGGGCTACTTTAACATCTTTGTTCCTTAAGCTGTAGATTAAGGGGTTCATCATGGGAACCATAATGGTATAAAATATAGAAGATATTTTTCCCTCATCCATAGACCCTGATGATGAGGGTTGGAGATACATAAATGTACTTGATCCAAAGAACAGGGAAACAGCAAATATATGGGAACTGCAAGTGCTGAAGGCTTTGGATCTGCCCTTGGAAGACCTTACTTGGAAGATGCTAATGAAAATGAAACCATAAGAGGTAAAGATGATGGCAGTGGGAACAATGATGTCTTTTCCTGCTACAATGAACAACTCCACCTCATTAACAAAGGTGTTGGTACAGGAGAGCTTCAGTAATGGAAGGAGATCACAGAAATAGTGGTTGATGATGTTTTTATCACAGAAGGTCAATCTTAGCATGCACCCAGTGTGGATCATTGCACCAGAAAGTCCCATGAAATATGAACCAAGCATAAGATAGGAACACACCTTAGGAGACATGACAATTTTGTAGAGGAGTGGATTGCAGATAGCCATATAGCGGTCATAGGCCATTGCTGTCAGCACGTAATATTCAGAAATGGCAAAAAAGCAAAAGAAATACAGCTGAGTCATACACCCCATATAAGAGATAAGGTTCTTCTTCACTATAAAGTTCATCAGCATTTTGGGAGTAATCACAGTAGAATAACAGAGGTCTATGAAGGACAAGTTAAAGAGGAAAAAGTACATGGGGGTGTGCAGGTGGGAATTCAGCACAATGATAACTATCAAAGACAAATTACCCAATGCAGTTACCATACATATTGCTAGGAACAATAAGAAGAGGGGTATTTGGAAGTCAGGCTTTTCTGTAATCCCCAAGAGAACAAATTCAGTCACCAAAGAGACATTAGACAAAAACATTCTTCTCTAAAATAATCTGTGGAGACAGAAAAAATAAGTGGTGAAATTACAGAATAAAGCAAAGTTCAGAACCATCACTTCTACATTCTTGAGGAATGTATTGATGAAAAACAGACCCACTTGAAATCAGTAAACCCACCTATTATATTACCACAGGAATGACACTCTCTTCCCTATGTTATGTTCTTATCTGCTAAATTCAGTAAAGATGATCAGATCACCAACTGCCTATAAAGAAGAACCTAGTTTTCTCATTCTAATATGACTGCTAGAGTAATAAAAATAAAATGGTAAAATTATATACCAGAACATAATTTTGCATCTTTCCTCTCATATTCTATTTTATTTACCTTATATGGTACAAGGAAAAGTTCCAGAAACCTAGTGTTGCCTCCAATTTGGACTCTATGAAGTGGTAACCATTATCACAGTTTCCATCTAAAACCAAACAAAACAAAATTTTAAGATCAGTTAAGATACTACTAGGTTGTCACATTCTGACAGCTTTCACCCTTAAAATTTATTAGTGTGGATTCTTGGCCTTACCTGAACCCTTAAGCTACTATGAAAATCTAAAATGCTACATACTTCAGGGGAAGTCCTACATAAGGGAGATTTGAAATGGGTATATTCATATGAAAAGAGAGGAGGAGGGTGTTGGGTACCAGGGGAAGAATAAATTAGGCTATGCTTGCCAAGGTGAAGAAGATGGTTTAATTGTGCAGCAAGACCAGTTCTCAAGATAAAGATTCAACATGTAACAGTGCTCAACTTTATATCTGAATTTGCTTATTCCATTTCACATTTTCTTCTGACTATGCATACACTCACATTAACACACAAAAAAGACATAAGTAGATTAATTTCATTGTTGGATCACTTTAACAATGTATATTTTGTTCACTACAATAGGAATGATATACCAAATACCATTTTTCATATTACTGGTAATTGAACAAATATGTTGGATAAAAGACAAAACATTAGGATGAATAAATTTTAAAATTCACTCTACTTAGAACATAGAATTTTGTTGATTCCTTGTAATTAATATTTCTTCTTATCTTAGAACTCTATTATGAGGCTCTGAGCCTTTGGTTTCTTTGATTATATAATTATGTGGTACTAGGTTATTTTCCCAAATTTCCTGAAGTTTTTTTCTGGACTAATGCCCATAGTTTATAATATTACTTCTGAATTCATCAAAATGACAGAAAACTTATCATTTTCATTATATCATACTTGCCACATATGAAACTCTAGGAACATCATATCAGTTTCATTTCAAACAGCATTCTGAATAAGAAAGTGAGATTTCTTGGGATATTCCAAAAGAAGAGATCTCTTATATAAAAGGGAAAGGAGACAATGACTTCTACCTGCTAGACCATCCTGTGTCATGAGTTCCTTAGGGAGTCAGTAATTTAATCGTGCATGCCCTTTTCTTTTGGGATTCTACACCCACTATGCTTTAGCCAATGTTGAACCACTAGTTCCTTTCTAATCACCATAAACTCTCTAGGGAAATCTACTGGTTATTTCTTTCTTCCCATGTTTTTAATGGTACTGTCCCACAGAATTGACCCATAGGTCTCTTTTTATTTTATCAAAAACTGTTCATGCAAGAACACACTTCAGGCATTATCTTCCAAATTATTTTATTGTATTATTATTATTTGATGCTCTGGAAGTGGATCTGAAGACCTCAAGTACCTGATGTCAGGTTTCTATCACTAAAATACTTTCTGCATCCATACCAAGTTAGCTTTCATATGTAACATCCCTTCTATTATTTTAGCATTAGTTAAAATTAGTGCTTAAATGTTAAACAATCTTAGTCATTAAATAAAATACTATAACAACCAGGTCAATAATTTCTATACTTGTCATAGAAAGAATGGCAACAAATGAGTTTCAGACTGGGTTTGAATTGTAACTATGCAGTTCCTTAATATAGTAGGTTTGGTAACTTATTTAACATTTCCATCCCCTGTTCTTTTTGGTAAAATAGGGATGGTATGTGCAGAGCATCTATTATTGGATACTTGGAGTCATTAACTTTGGAAACTAAAAGAAAAATGGATAAAATAATACCCTGAAAATTAGGAATAGGAAAATTCCATCTGTGACCAGAAGTACTACTGGATTTAGGGAGGGGTTTTGACCAGGTTAATTCATCATAATTTTAAATATAATAAATTAAAACTATTTTAAAATTCAATAAACAGATTATATTATTGTTTTGCTTGAGATTACCGGGCACAGTTAAAGATTCTCAGTTTTTGTATCCATTATTATCAGAGATTGACAGTATACTTGTTTTAACTTTTAGGTAAGACAAATTTAATATATACCTTTATATTTTGGGGGTGAGAAGGAGCACTATTTGGTATACAGTAACTCTACCTTGATTTTTTGTTGTTCCTATTAGATGAGTGCTCCTATATTTGACATGCATATTATCTGAGTATTGCTTAAGGGTTGCATATGTTTATTCATTTTTTTCAATATTTATGTATATTCTGTGTACTCTGTTAAGCACCACACAAAGCTAAGTGGATTGGATATTCCTTTAGTACAAACACACTCGAGGTTATGTCAAGTATACTTTGAATTTCAGGAGTTATGAAAATCCTGCCAATCCTAGGCTATGTACTGAAAACATACCCCGGAATTGCAAAAAGCAGATAAATAAAAAAGAATAAGGTTAATCTGGTAAAAATTGGATAAAATGTCCTTCTTCTCATGATACTGGAGCAAGAATTGTTCTTTTGGGTTTTGTGAACCATAAGACCTCATTGATTTTGGTTTTCTTTACTTTTTTTTTTTTTTACTTTTCACATTTTGTTTTAGGCATATTTTACTTATTAAAGTATTTTCTGTTTAGGGCTGGAGAGATGGCCTAGAGCTTAAGAGCACCGACACTCTTGCAGAGGACCTGGGTTTGATCCCCAGCACCCACATGGTGGCTGAGAACCGTCTGTAACTCCAATTCCAGGAGAACTCCAGTTCTAGGGGAACCCGATGCCCTCTTCTGACCTCCACGACATTGCACGACATGGGTGCACAAACCTACATTCAGACAGTACATTCATACATATAAATAAATAAATAAATAAACAAATAAATAAATAAATAATAAATAAATAAATAATTTTCTGTTTAGCTTTTGTACATTCATACAACAGTTTTATGTCTATGTACGCTGTACCTGTATGTATGTAAGTTCACCCATGTAGCGCAGTGCCAATGGAGTGCAGAAGGAGATATAAGATCCCTTGGAACTGGAGATACAGATGGTTGTTAGCCACTGTGGGTGCTGTATTGTAACCTAGGTCCTCTGTAAGAACCATCAGTGCTCTTAAGAGCTGAGCCATCTCTTTAGCCTAGTTCTCCATTATTGAATTCTGAACACGTGTTAGTCAGAAGTGAAAGAGTATGGTTAAATTCCAAATAAACCTTATTTGTAAGGACTCAAGAGTACAGCTCTGTATGGTTGGTGTTTTCCAGAATGCATGCAGACTGAGGATCAGGATTGCTCCTTAAAATCAAACAGTGAAACAAGAAAAGAAAGAGCAAGGAAAAGAATTGGACATTGAGTGATTTGTGGCTCACAGACACTTAGAATTTATTTTCTGAGTCTTAAATTCCAAATAACATAGTAAGTATTCTCTCAAAGCTTCTATACAAGTATCACTAGCTTCCTTTTTAAAATATATCTCAGTGTGCACCATATTATATAAATCCCGAGTTGCTTTGTAAACAATTTACAAAATTTAACCTTGAAAAGTAAAATTACTTTATTGGAGAATTAGAGTGGCTAACAATGGAGCACTGTGAAAGTACCAGGATTGTATGACATCAAAGTTATGTTTTACATTATTTGAAATAGATTCCTTTATGATAGATTCTATTAATTTCATGGTAACTACAAATTGAAATTTTGTAGAAGGTGGGGCAGGGGATGAGAGAACACACATTTAATCAAATTATCTGGAAAATTCAGCTTAGATCTCACAAGCAGTTCTTTATAGGGGATAATTCCCTCTTTTTGGGCCCACAATCCATAAGAAGCATTGTCCTGAGCTCTGGGGTCACAGGGTGCCATAATTTCCTGGCACTCATTGGTCACCATCAGATTCAAGCCAGCATTCAGACTTTTTGGGATGGTCTGTGTCCATGGTAAATTGGACCTAGGGAAAGAGAAGATGTAAGGGGTTACAGAGATGCTCGGTGAGTGTAGGCTCCCAATCCCATCTGAATGAGAACATAAAATGGCTGAATAGCCCCTCCTGGGCTGCTTGTTCACCATATTCTCAAAGCATCTAACTGCTCCAGCCTTTGCTGTGTGGAAAGCACACTGGGCCTGGGATGGGCTTTCCCAAGTTGTGCCATTGAACGCTATGGATATTTGCTCCACTCCCAAAGCATCCAGTGACTACTAAGTAGCACCCAGCATCCTGAGTCCTTCATTCTGACCTGGGGTGGCACCAGGAGACTTAGGGACTTTGCTGTCTTGAATCTGGAGAGCTCAAGGACATCTCTTGTTTCCCTCCAACAGTTCCCCCACCTGTTACTGCAGAACTCTAAGTGATTCTGTCCCTGGATGGGGCTTCTCCACCCTAACACTAATCAGATGCAGAGTTCCATGATTTCTTTTTAGTGCCAGTCTTGTCTTAATTGAAAGTGGAAGTTTTTCTGTGGTGCATGTGGTGGTTAAGGTACTGCAGTGTATGCTTACTCCATTTTTATTAGTGCCCTCATGGTTTACAGGGAATCTGTTCATGTGGTGATGGTACCTGGAATGTCAGAATCCTTTGCATCCTAGGTCAATGCAACATATAGGAGCTGAGTCCTTCATTTAGCTATAACCCTTTATTCATCTAACAGGTTTCACCACATCAGCCTTGCTTCAAGCTGGGAGTAAGACTGGACAACTTGTACCCTTTATCCTGGAGACACTGTGTGCAGTGTCAGAACAGAATGTGAGAGCAGCATAAAGGAGGCTGTGGTAAAAAGAGGCAAATGCATCATCTCCCAGGAAAGAACAGAAACCAGGTAACAAGATTTCCCTGAGGGATAGTCCATTGTGTTTTTTTATGATGGTGATAAAGGCATAGACACATTAAGGAAAGTTCAGAGGAGCTGCTACATACATGCTGTGCTCATACAGGAAATTGCAAAGCACCTCTACTCCTTCAAAAGCAAACTACCAACAGCTGTTACAGGAATCTGATTAAGGATGTCTTTATCCTACTGAAGCTCTGGAACTAACTGAAGTGGAGTCCCTCTTTCTAGGGTGCTTGCAAGTTTACAACTGCACCTCTCACTAAGCATGGGGGCACACATATTTAATGCCATGACTCAGGAGGCAGAAACAAGCAAATCTCTGTTGATTTGGTGTCAGACTTGTTTACACATTGATTGAAGGAAGAATAATAAAATATTGGTACCTCCATTATGAAAATATAAATCTTTTGAATTAAATCTTCCTCATGTATATGTTTAAGAGAGTCTTTCTATAAAGTTTTTTAAAACAATTGTTCAAAGATGTACATACCTGGAGCTGCGTCTTTATAATGTTCTACATTTCATTGGTTATTAGAAATCCCCTACAAGGGAAAACCTTAAAGACATTACTACAGAATGCTAGAAAGGAGGCTGGAGCATGCAAACCAAAGAGGTGATGTCTTGGCACAAAAATTGAGGAACTGAAGAACAGAAGTACCCAATTAGTGATGTACAGGTTTCATGTACTGGAGAAAATTTCAGGGATTTGTTTAGGCTGCATCTTGGGATTCAGGAAGGGTGACATGCTGGCTCAGTTTGCACAGATCTTCACCAATTTTCTCACTTAAAATCTCCATGTTCTTTTCCACATTCCATGTGCCTGATCAATATTTGGAGAAATGGGAGAGTTGTGTGATAGTTCATATTCCCTATTGTATTAGTCACTTTTCTGTTGCTGTGATAAACCACCATGACCAAGGGAACTTATTAAAGGAAGAGTTTATTTGAGTTTACAATTGACAGTTTCAAGTAATCAGAGTCCATTGTGGCGGGAGGCATGATGGCCGGGGCTGGAGCAGAAAGCCGAGGTTCACAATGAGCGCAGGAAGTCAAGAGAGAGCCTCTGGAGACAAGCAAGGCTTGTTAAGCCCTCTAAGCCTGGCCTCAGTGACGTACTTCCTCCAGCATGGCCACACCATCTAAGATCTCCCCAAACAGCGCCACCAACTGGTGACAAAATGTCTGAATACTTAAAGCCTATGGGGGACAGTTTCATTCAAACTACCACAAATGTCAAGTGTCTAGATTTGGAAACCCCTATTTTTGAGGCCATTTGGTGAGAGGTTTAACTGAGGAGGAAAGTCCCACTTTGAGAATGGGTTGCAGTATTCATCACTCTCAGGCCCCTAACAAGAGGTGCAATGTTACCAAGTGATGATGCACTCTCTTGACGTCATGATGGACTGAATTCACACAAAAAGTGTTAAAAAATGAAACTGCCCTCATTAATTTGCTTTTGTACGAGCAATAACAAATGTAATGAATACAGCCGTTCATGTCAGCAGAGCCTTGTATAGAAAATTTTACATTGTAATCTTTTGATTGCATATTAAATTTTATGGAGAGAAAATAATGGCTCAGAATGAATTTTGTAGCTCAGTTTTAGGGAGGTAAATGTATTTAATTTATATTGTAAGTGTAGTCCTATAAAAAAAATACCCTCCCCCAAAAAGAAAAAAAATTAGCCCCAGTCAATGCACTCTTTCATACATCAAAATGCATATTGAAATTATTTAATTTTTCTTAATTTTTATTGAAATTCTGCATATTTCATACATTTCTTAATCAAATTTAGATCCATTCCCCTTTCAATACTCCCACCCCTCCAGATCTCATGCATTCTGCCATACATGTCTTGCATCTTTTTCTCAGTCTTTTTAGAATGTTTCGATGCAGTTTACTGTTCCAGTTAGTTCTTTGAAGAAGACTTGCTGTTGTTCCCTTTAATTTTATATTACTCCAAAATATGCATGTATATACTTCATACATATACCAAAGTTATGATGTTGGAAAATAAGCATGTTTAGGGAGTCACCTTTTAACAGTAGAGTTACAAGCAGGTAAAAAAAAAAAATATGTTCCTGGGGCTGGAGAGATAGCCTAGCGGTTAAGAGCACCGACGCTCTTGCAGAGGACCCGAGTTCGATCCCCAGCACCCACATGGCGGCTAAGAACCGTCTGTAACTCCAATTCCAGGAGAACTCCAGTTCCAGGGGAATCCGAGACCCTCTTCTGACCTCCGCGGCATTGCACGACATGGGTGCACAGACCTGCATGCAGACAGTACATTCATACACATACAAAAATAAATAAATAATAAAAAAATTAAAAAAATGTTCCTAAATTACATAACAATTTGGTGTATGTTTTAATGTACTTTTTAAAAACTTTTATTTTATTCTTTTAATTTTTATTTATTCTTGTATGTGTATGAACGTACTGTCTGCATGTAGATTTGTGCACCCGTGTCGTGTAATGCCCCGGAGGTCAGAAGAGGGCATCAGATTCCCCTGGAACTGGAATTAAGGACGGTTCTCAGTCACCATGTGGGTGCTGAGGATCAAACCTGGGTCCTCTGCAAGAGCAGTCAGCACTCTTAACGGCTAGGCCATCTCTCCATGTACTTTTTATAGTAGCATCAGGTACTATATTTACCAAAAAAATAGTCTGCCTTAACAAATAAGGATTTTGTGCTAGGATCTGCAAATGAGGGGCACTATATGTTTGTCTTTCTGGGACTGTGTTACTTCACTTAGCAAAATGGCTTCTAGTCCCATCTATTTATCCGCAAAGTTCATGATGTCTTTCTTTACAACTGCATAGAATTCCATTGTGTAGCTATGCCACATTTTCTTTATCCATTCATCAGTTGAGGGACATTTGGGTTGTTTCTTGCTCTTTGCTATTGTGAAGAGAGCTGCAATAAACATGGTTATGCATGTATCTCTATAATAGGATGAGTCTTGTGGGTATATACCCAGGAATGGCATGACTGGATCAGGTGGAGGTTCGTTTTGAGGTTTTTTATTTTATTTTTTTTTTATTTTTATTTCTGTATGTGTATGAATGTACTGTCTGCATGCAAGTTTGTGCACCCGTGTCGTGCAATGCCACGGAGGTCAGAGAGGGTCTCGGATTCCCCTGGAACTGGAGTTCTCCTGGAATTGGAGTTTCAGACGGTTCTCGGCCGCCATGTGGGTGCTGGGGATCGAACCCTGGTCCTCTGTAAGAGCGGTTGGCGCTCTTAACCGCTAGGCCATCTCTCCAGCCCTCGTTTTGAGTTTTTTAAGAGCTGTCTACAGACAGGACAGGCTTCACAGCAGCCAGGTTCCGGGACCTTCCCAGCCCCTTCGCCTCCAGCACAGGGTTCCAGAACCATCGGAGCTCTGTTGCTTCCAGCTCAGGATTCCAGGACCATCCAAGCCCCTTCCCTTCTGGTGCAGAGAGAATGACAGGTTGGGTTTCTTGACAGTCGGGTTTCAGGACATTCTCGGCCCCTTCGCCTCAGGCACAGGGTTCCAGTATGATGGAGCCTTCTTGCTTCCAGCCCAGGTTTCCCAGACTCCTAGCCCCTTTGCTTCAGGCACAATGAGAATGATAGGGCAGGTGGCTCAGCAGACAGGTTCCAGGACCTTCTCAGCCCCTTTGCCTCTGGGTTGTCTCAGGCGCAGGGTTCAAGGACCATCCGAGCCACATCACTTCCAGCTCAGGGTGCAGGGTCTCTGGAGCTGCTCCAACTTCCTGACCAGATTGGGTAAGGCCCATGGTCACCTTGGCTGTGACAGGATTCGGTGGGCAAAAACCAGTGACACCCACCCCACTTGCAGCCATCCCGGTGGGAACAGGGATGGTGACACACAAAGTAACAAAAGAGACAGCAAACCTTCCAACCTAGAGGAACAGGCCTTTACCCAAATGAAGACACACTTGAATTTGGCATCAGATTATAAACAACAAATCATACCCACATGCCAAGAGCACAAATGAAAATCATCAACATGGGAAAAGCAAATAATAAATCCCTAACATAGTCTAGCAGTCGTATAGAAGACTCTAACAATGAGTTCTCCCTGGAGATAATCAGGACACAAACCTTTTCATTTTTTTTTTTTTTTGCAACAGTCTCATGTATGTGAATGGCATTACCTGCCACATGCAAAACAAAGGCAAAACACATGCATTCAGCTCCCGTGGCTCAGCTGAGGTCCGTACCCCTGCGCCAATCATCACAGCCTAGGACACAGATCTTAAAAGAATAATAATAGACATACTCAAAGAAATCAAGGGAGAAAATGAAAAACTCAGGGATGAAGTGGAAACACTGAAAATATCCTACACTGAAATGAAACAGGAAACTGACCAGTGAATCAAGGATCTAGAAGGAGAAAATGACAAACTTCAAAGGGAATTGGAAATACTAAAGAAATCACAGAATGAAATGAAAAAAGGAAATTTCACACTCATTCGATCAGGAAAAGATGGGAGAAAGCCTCAGTAACAGATTGGATGAAGCAGAAAGTAGAATATCAGCATTGGAGGACAAGGTGGAAGAACTGCAATGCTCAAACAGTATGAAAAAATTTAAAAACCTCAAGAATGGAGCAATCAAGAAATATGGGATACTATGAAAAGATCAAACCTCTGTATCATAGGGACAGAGGAGGGAGAAGAATCCCAGGACAAAGGTATTGATCAGATCTTCAACAGAATAATAGAAGAATATTTCCCCAAAGTGAAAAATGACAAACCCATACAAATCAAAGAAGCACATAGAACACCAAATAGACAAGATCAGTAAAGGAATAATCCATGCTATATCATAGTTAAAACACTAGATGCCCAAAATAAAGACATAGATGCAAAATTTCTCAACAAAATACTTGGAAACTGCATACAGACCCACATTAAAAAGATAATTCACCATGACCAAGTTGGATTCATACCAGAGATGTGGGGATGGTTCAACATACATAAATCAAGAAATATCATAAAACACACAAATGGACTGGAAAACAAAAACCATATAATCATTTCAATTGATGCAGAAAAAGCCTTCAATACAATCCAGCATCCCTTCATGCTTAAATTCATAGAGGGAATTGGACTGGAGGGACCATTCTTCAATGTAATCAAAGCCATATACAAAACAAACAACAACAACAACAACAAAAAACAGAGAAAGATGCAGAAAAGTTAAGGCAGAATGCATGATCTGGGTTGGGTAGGGGTGGGGTGGTGGGAAGGGAAAGGGATATATGCCTGAACTGAATTGGAAACTGATGTATGAAATACACAAAGCATCAATAAAAAAACCCACAACCAACATCACTCTAAATGGAGAAAAGTTAGACACATTCTCCTTAAAAGCAAGGACATGGTAAGGCTGTCCTCTATACATACTCCTTTTCAATATAGTGCTTGAAATGCTTGATAGGGCAATAAGGCAAGAAAGGGAAATTAAGTGACTACTAATTGGAAAAGAGGAAATCAAACTTTGCCTCTTTGCAGATGATATGATAGTTTACCTAAGAATGCTAAAAAATCTACCAGAACATTCCTAGAGATGATTAAGAGCTTCAGTAAAGTGGCAGGATACAAAATTAACCTAGAAAAATCAATAGCCTTTCTTGCCTTTCTTTCCACCAACAAGCAACTGGTGAAGGAATACAAGAAGACCTTCAAACTCACAATAGCCACAAAAAATAATAAAATACGAGGAACAAAATTTAACCAAAGACACCAAAGATCTCTACAGCAAAAATTTTAAACCTCTGAAGAAGGAGATTGAATAAGACATCAGAAGATGAAAACATGTCCCATTCTCATGGATTGGGAAAATTAATATAGTAAAAATGTCCATTTTACCCAAATTGATATATAGATTGAATGCAATCCCAATCAAAATCCCCATGAGTTTCTTCACAGACTTGGGAAAACAATCCTTAAATTCATATGGAAAAACAAAAGACCCCAAATGGCTAAATCAACCCTGAGTGAAAAGTGCAATACAGGGGGGATTGCTTTACAAGACTTCAAGTTACATTACAGGGCTATGGTCATAATGACAGCCTGGTATTGGCACACAAACAGACCCATTGACCAATGGAACAAAACTGAAGATCCAAACTTGAGCTCGTACAATTTCAGCCACTTTGTATTTGACAAAAGAACAAAAAAGCTCAATGGAGTAAGGATAGAATTCAGTAAATGGTGCTGGCAAAACTTGATCAATATTTGTAGAACAAAATTAAACCCCTACATTTCACCCTGTACAAAAATAAACTCCAAGTGGATCAAAGATCTCAATCTGAAACCCAAAACTCCGAAGGTGATGGAAGAAAACCTTGGCAACAACCTACAAGAGACATAGGCTTAGGAAAAGGATTTCTAAATCAGACAGCAGCTGCACAGGAAATAAGGTCAACAGTTTACAAATGGGACCTCATCAAACTCAAAAGTTTCTGTACAGTGAAAGAAACAATCAAGGAAGTGAAGAGAAAACCCACAGAGTGGGAGGAAACCTTCACCACTGATACATCTGACAGAGCATTAACATCCAGAATATATAGACTACTCAAAAAACAAAGAAGAAACAAATGGCCTACTCAAAAGATGGAGTACAGAGCTGAACAGAGAGTTCACCAGTGAGGAAGTAAAGATGGCTAAGCAACATCTTAAAAAGTGTTCAACATCATTAATAATTAAGGAAATGCAAATTAAAACCACTCTCAGATATCATTTCACTCTGATATGACTGGCTAAGATCAAGAAAACAAAAGATAGCAAATGCTGGAGAGGTTGTGGGGAAAGGGGAACACTCATCCACTGCTGGTGGGAATGTGAACTTGTACAATGATTATGGAAAGCAGTGTGGAGAACCCTTAAAAGACTCAAAATGAGCCTACCACCTGAACCAGTCATACCACTTGTGGGTATATACACAGAACACTCATCCTACCACAAACATGCATGCACATCTATGCTTGTTGCAGCACTCTTCACAATATTGAAGAGCTGGAACCAACCCAAATGCCCCTCAACAGAGAAGTGGATGACCAAAATATGGTACATCTATCTACACAATGGAATTCTATTCAGCAGTATAGAAAGATTATATCACGAACTTTGCAGGTAAATGGATGGAACATTATGCTAAATGAAGTAACACAGTCCCTAAAAACAAGCTGGGAATTGTTTCTCTCATTTGTGGATGCTAGTACCAAATCCCCAGTTGAAAGGCAAGCAGAACCGCATTATTATATTTCTTTTTATCTGAAAGCAACTGTGTTTTTATAATATAAATCTCTTAATGGGCTCTAGAATTCACCAACCACTTAATTTTAGACTCTGTAATTACTTTATATGGGTGGAAGGTATGTATTCATAGTTTAGAGTAATATAAAATTAAGGGGGAATACGTATTGTTAAACATATTTTGCAATTAACATACAGTTTATTCTCAGAGGTCATAATTTGATGCATATATGATGATTATATAGGCATATGTTGGGGCAATACAAAAGGGAGGGAAAAACAACAACATAAATACTGGGTTGAAGAACTGAATGATACAGTTAAACTGCCCAAAGCAACAAGCTTCTGCAGTGAAAAACTTTGGAAAGACTGAGAGAAAGATGCAAGACATATATGGCAGAAGGCATCAACAGAGGTGGGGTGGGGCCAGGGAGAGGGGAATGTATTTAATTTGGACAGAAAGATAATGAATGAAATACACAATTCATCAATAAATGTATTAAAAAAGAACTATTTCAGACACTGAATGCCAGGAAAATGGATCCTCTTACTATTATTCCATTTATTTTCTTCTCAAAATTCTTAGAAATATTTTAAGAATAATATTCTCTTGACATGATTAAAATCTCAAGTTATTTGGTGGTTAAGAAAAATTTAAGACAAAGGAAGACATAGAGACAGATAATTCGTTCATGTGTTGGTTGTCTTTCATGTACTATATGCATATGTAATTTAAGTTGCAAAATTGTCAAGGTATAGCTAGGTGATACAGACAATTAAAAAATAGAAGTAATAATTTGCAATAACATGTACTATTTTACTGTTTTAATACTTTTTATCATTATAAAATGGTTTGAAATATTATAAGCTGCATTGGCTTGCCTGTTTCTGATGCTTAGCATGTCTAAATTTTTAAATTTGTGGGTTTTATTTTTGATGCTTTATTTATTTTAATTTTTGTGTTTATGAGTATATTCTGGATTTAAGAGCACCCATGTAGTAAAATTCTCACAGATATCACAGGAGGACATATGATTCCCTTGGAATTGAAGATATGGAAGGTTATTGACCACCATGTGTATTTGTGTGGGGTGGGAATTGAACCTGGATCCTCAGAAAGAGTAACTTGTGCTCTTAACCAATGAGTCATCTCTCCATCCCCAAACTTTGGTTTTAAATAAATATCCTGACCGTTTTTTTAACCTGCTCCTGATTCCTGAGTTAGTATGTTTGATTTTTTTTTTTTAACCAGGGAATCCTTGTTATATAAAATTGTAGACCTTGGATGGACTCTCTTTTAGATTTTCCTTCTTTTATTCAATGTCCTTCTATAAAAACTATTTTATTCAACTAAATCTCTCACTTTTAGTATTTGATACCACTATCAATGATCCAAAAGACAGAGTTCTCTGTGCTCACCTCTTCCTCCAGAAAACATCACATTCACTTTCTGCTGCAGTGATTTTCCTAGGACAGTTCTAGATACAATATCCACCAATCTAGGATCAAGTTGTGCTCTTTCCACGTTTTCTTAATATTTGCATGGACAAGATGGAGATACTGTGGTATCATCTACACTTTGGAACAATAAATGAAATCCTGGAAGATTTTTCCACAATCAATAGGATAAGGAATGAATGGATGGACCTAATACCAAGGAGGAATACACTATCTTGCCTGGTGAGGCAGACTGTTACTTCTAGCTCCTCTGGATCCTTAGTTCAGGATGGCAAGAGCAAAGCCTGCCTTGGCTTACGGAGTTGCTTCCAGATCATCCTGGGGAGCATAGCAAGAACCTGTTTCAAAGTCAAAAGTGAAGAGACAAAAGAAATTCTGGGGATGCAGCTCAAAGATAGAGGGCTAGCTTAACATGTGTGAATTTCTGGCTTTCATGTTCACATAAAAGTGGTACATGGATGCTTCAGAGGTTCTGAATATTTTTATTTATTACAACACATGTATATCGTGAAACCTAGCTACAGTGTATGCTTTATACTCTCTTATAAATGAAAAAAAAAACAAAACAAAATGATACTACACAAAACTTTATCAAATTAAATTCTCCACAGAGTTATTTATACTTTTTAAGATTTATTTTTGTTTTCGTGTGTATATATGTATGCTTGTATGTGGGTATGTGAATGTGTGGAGCTAGAGTTACAGGTGATTTTGAAACTCAGCATGTGGAGGCTTAGAACTCAACTTTGTTCCTCTGCAAGAATACCAAGCACCCTTAATAGAACCATCTCTCCATCCTCTCAAATATTTATCATTATTATTATCATTATTGTTATTGTTATTATTTGACATTGCTGTGGAATTATCTCCTGGATTCATTCTCCACTACTGAGATTTATCTCCAGCATACAATATTTTTTTCATGGTTCTTTCATGACAACAGTACAGAAATACTGAAATATTGAAGCATGCAGAATACAGTTTCAAGTACTTAGCTGTTATAAAATGTATTACACTATCAGAATCAGGTGTTACAGTTCTAATTCAAGTACAAGATCACTATGTAGTTAGTAGCTTTGCATTGAGTTTCACTACATTAAAGTAGAGTGTTTCATCCTCCTGGATTATCATTATTCTTAGAGAGCAAGACACATATTGTTTGAAGGTGTGGTCTCCAAATATGTGCACACGTATGTGAATGTGCAACATTATACACACAAACAATTGCATGTTACACACACATATGCAGCAAAAATGGCGATTCTTCCTGTTTCCATGTATAGACTCAGAATGAGGTTTGCGTTTCTATGATGGATTTCATGTAGCCTGGTATGATTGAGTAATAAATTATTTAATTTCAAAAAGTGACATTTAACTATGATTAATTGCGGGGGTCGCACCGGGAGTCTTAGCCAGCCCTGGACCTGCAGGACTGGCTGGACTAAGGAGGGTCAGGTGTGTCTGCTCACCCTCTCCGCAGACTCCCTGTCCCAGGAGACAATCAGACGCAGCAGGGAGCCAAGTCAGGCAAGGTCTTGTTTATTGTGGGCAACACAGCAGTTTATAAAGGCAAAAACCACAAAGATGTTTCCATGGTGCCAAGCGGGCAGCCAATTGTTTCAAAGGGCTAGGTAGCATGCAGGCTGTATGTAATGATTATTCCATAGAACTTAATGGGAGGCAGGTACTGATCT